>QVTF01021272.1:0-15000 GCA_003573665.1 Oxygymnocypris stewartii
CCATTTTCTGCAGCACTATTAAAGAGACCTGAATTATGTCATTTCTGGTAAATAATGACACATATGAGTGGAGAATAAATTATTATGGTTGTAGAACGGTTAGTTCAGACTGAGGGACGTAACTTTAAAGTCTGTTTTTTATCAAATATTTAGCTTTTTTTAAGAAAAAATATATTTACAAGGAACACAAATAAATGCTTACATTGTTACCAAAAATCACAAACACTGCACATTTTAAAGTACAAGTACGTGCCTCATAAGACAACAAAATGCTTGGTTTAAGATAGATATGACATTATTTTATGATAAAAAATTTAAATGCAATAATTATTTTTATTCATTATAATGGCCATCCCGAAGTTTTGTGAAAAGCTTCTAACAATTAATTTTGGCGAACCACCACTTTACAAACTGAAATATGACCAAATCTTAGGAATGACCCAATTATTCTGCTCTGAACAGCAAATCCTTTGTCTTTCCATCAAATGTATTCGAAATAGTTGGTTGAATAAAAATACTTTAAAAAAATTACCTCAAGTTAGCATCAGGTAGCTAGTTAGCATCAGCTAACACTACGTTTCAAGTAGGCTATAATTGTGTAATTCATCATTTTTTATTATATATTTTTTTGTTTAATTGTAAGCTAAAACTGCCTATACTCTGATTTTGCTGTAAATGTTTAAAACAAATTGCTTTGTCAGACTGGGAGGTATTTTACCCCACCCTTGGTACAAATTCAAGTTTTGTTAAAACCTCTGGACATTTTTCATTATATATATATTCACACACACACACACACACACACACACACACACACACAGCTATATTTTTTGTCATTGTCACTAAAACTATGATAACTTTTCTCAACACATTTAACTTTTGTTTGGCAGCAAATAAAAAAGACCGTCCTTAAGTCTCGAGTTATGTCGTGTGTTCATAGATTTGAACTATACTCGGTATAGAAATATTTTATTTTTTTTAAATACATGACTTTTGCACACGGCACAAATGTGCTTTCAGCAATCCGGATCAAATCTCATCTTTTGGTTTCACTTCCTAGTTAACATGGAAGGTGCGGTTGTAAACAACTCTCAGTATTCCGTTCAACCGTCGCAGAGTCACTCAAACGTTCTTTTAGCGCGAGGAAGCGGAGATGGATCAGTTTGAATACTAATACTATATTGTAACCCTCATCTCCGAGGATCTTGACGCACGCGCGGATCTTTCTGACCGCATGTCTGGGCTGAACAGGTAACATGGGCTCGTGCAGGAGCGAGGGGCTCTCACCTGAAGCTGCTGACGGCACACCGCGAGCTGCTGGTGGAGCAGGTGAAGAACACGCGGTGTGTTCTGGACAATCTCCAGATGAGCGGCTTCATCTGCACTGAAGACATCGAGATCATACACCGCAGCAGCACCAAGACTGACCATGTACCGTTACCCTCATTAACTCCAAACACATACACGGATATGATAATCAGTCGCTTTATCAGGCTATTATAGCCCAGGTAAAAAAGATAAGTACGCTTCCATAATGTACTTACTATAGACTACTTAAATGATTTTTAGTAGGCCTACTTCTACTTAAGTGTAGGCTACTCAACTGCAGTGGGGGGAGGAAGAGACATGAGCGAACAAAAATTACCGTAGAATTACAAAGGAAAGGCGGGTGGAATCAGGGACAGGGAAGGAGAGGAAAATGGGGAAGGACAGGACAGGGAGGAGAAAAACGGGAACGAGGACAAAGAGGGGCAGCGGAGGGGACACACACACACACACACACACACACACACAACACACACACAGGCGCGGCGCGCGCACACACACACACACACACACACACACACACCACCACACTCGCGCTCGCGCACACACACACACACACACACACACACAGGCTCTCTCTCACACACACACACACTCTCTCTCTCACACACACATCTCTCTCTCTCACACACCACACACACACTCTCTCTCTCACACACACACACTCCTCTCTCTCTCCACACACACACACACTCCTCTCTCTCTCTCTCTCTCACACACACCACAACATCTCTCTTCTCACCACGCACCACACACTCACACACACACACACACACACACTCACACACGTACACCACACGCACCTTCATTTCCAGCACATCATCGACTTGATTGCACAGATTCTATTTAAACTGAACTAAGCTGGACAATCGCCATTACTAAAATTCAATAATGAAAATGCATTCAGCAGATAATTGAGTGTTAATCCTGTCATTTTTACATTATTGACAAAATTTGCCTATTTTGATATTGTGCAGTGCTTTGTTACAATTTGTATTGTTAAAGGCGCTATATAAATAAAGGTGACTTGACTTGACTTGACACTCACGCACACACTCACTCTCTCTCTCTCTCTCCTCTTATCATATTTGGGTTTATGTATATGCTTTATTTTTAAGATTAACTGTTTGCTTTTTCCCCTCAGGCATTATTAGATGCCAGTGTTTTCTGTCATAACTAAGCAAAGATTTGATTTCAAAAACAGTATCATAGCTCCTAAACTATTACTCAATATATTGTTGTCTATTGCTACAAATATAGCTGTGCTGCTTATAATTGCTTTTATGCTCCAGGGTCACAAATGTTATGCAAACTTACAGTATATACACCGGTGAATATATATATATATAACCTCAACATATACTGCATGCATAAATTCCTAACATACAAAATGCGTTCTCAAATAAAGGCCACAGAAAGATCCTATAGTCATGACATTGAATGATGCTCTGCTATAAATGAATAAATCATCCACTGTGTATTTATCTTGTTTTCCAGAACAAACATCTAAAAACATCCTTAAATTGAGATGCTTTTACTTTTGTTTTCTGAAAAACTGTCCTTAAAACAAGAACAAATATCTGCAGTCAGAAAATCTAGATTTCTCTTTTATTAAACTTATATTTCGAAGCCCATTAGCAGATATTTGTATATTGCTCAAGTACATGGATCTTTATTAAAACAATCTTTAGACTTTTGCACTGGAAAACATTACAAAAATACTGAAGCAGAACTTTTTGCAGTGTGATCAGAAGTTACAGTAAAAGTTATTTCCATATTATAAGAGCATTTTCATTTATCTATATTCTTGGTATAAACTTTTTTTTTTTTTGGAAGTTGTATTTTCAATCTTTAAAGTGCCACTAACACAACTCTGCATCTTTATTCGGTCTTACCCAAACCAAATGCATTCATATGAGATAAAGCAGATATGCATAAAATAAACACAATATTACTACGTACAATTGCACAAAAATCTGCAAATGCACAAGCGGTCATGGAGGTGTAGCTGCTCAACGCACGCACAAAACATCGTTTATAGTAATGCTCTTATTATAATTATGTAGCCTTTATGACAGACTTGCTCTGCACATGTCGCACATATTGTCCTTTCAAAGTGATTCAATCATATTTCAAGCATTTCAAAACTATCATGGCGAACAGCGCACATCTGATGCGTCTCTGAAGGAAAAATGCATTATTTATCGGCTTAAAGATATCGGCCAAATGTTGTTATCGGGCCGATAACAGAACAAATGACACCGATATATCGTGCATCCCTAGTTTGGATCCACTTCAAATGTTGACTAGTGTATATCTCCACAATATATATTTCACAATTAATCAACTCACCTCATTTTTGGACCCGCAGGTTCGCAAAATCCTGGAGCTGGTTCAGAGCAAAGGAGAGGAGTGCTCTGCGTATTTCGTCCACGTTCTTCATGAAGCATACGACGCTTACATCGATCTGCGGCCGTGGTTTGAAGAAATCCAGTACACACCATTAGACACGATTCGTGTCATACCAGTGGTTAACACGGACCCCAGTGAGTGTTTCAGTTTGACCTGGACCACAACACCAGTCACTTTCTTTACATTTAGATATACATCATGTGAAAACTGATATATTGTGTTTGTAAATCTGGAATCTGAGGGTGCAAAAAAAATCTAAATATTGAGAAAATCATCTTTAAAGTTGTTCAAATGAAGTTCTTAGCAATGCATATTACTAATCAACAATTTGTTTTGATATATTTTTGATAGGAAATGTACAAAAATATCTTCATGGAACAATCTTGATACCATAATGATTTTTTCATAAAAGAAAAATCGATAATTGACCCATACAATGTATTGTTGGCTATTGCTACAAATATATCTGTGCTGCTTATGATTAGTGATCGACCGATATTGATTTTTTTATAACCGATACCAATTATTTGTATGTTTATGTTCCCGATAACCGATATGCAGAACCGATATTTATTTACTGTTATAAAGTACATTCTTCACTTTCAGTCGTCTTAACAACAACAAGAAACGGTTGAAAATTAACATTCTTTCATGTAAAATTAAATCTTCGAATTACAACAATAAAAACATTTTATTTATAGAAAGCATCATCAGCAACACTGATATTAACAATAAGCAAAATAATGTCTAATGTATTCAAATGGAGAAAATAAAGGACAGAAGTCATATCAATTCATGTTAAACTACAGTTTTAGGTTTAAACGCTGTTTAATAGACTAAAGAGTGAAGAATAATTCACTGAATAATATTCTCTGGAATATTGAAATAAGCTATAACAAACAAAACATCGTATTTTATTGCATTTCTTAACTGTTTTATCAGAATTATTAAAATGTTTTTGTCTAAATTATGAAAACTGCTGACAGCGCGGTTTATCTATTTACACAGAACTATACTCAAACTGCGATCGCTTGTGGAGATAATAAATCATTAATTTAGATAGAGATGTTTATTGGTGAAATAATAGTTCTATAGTAAATGTTAATATAATTTAGTGTTTCAAACGAGTGAATCTTGTCTAAAGTTACATGCGGTGGTTGTGCTGGAGCTAACAAAAACAAAAACAATATCCGATTATGGTAAAATGCTTAAATATCGGGAAAAATATCGGGAAACCGATATATCGGTCGATCTCTACTTATGACTGCTTTTGTGCTCCAGGCATTTTACGAATACAGAAAGCATGATCAATGTTCATACTTGCACAAATGATTTTAGTCAGATTATTGGCATGTCGGACTGTAGGACACTACTTTAATAATATTCCACCAGTTGTTTTGGTGCACTAATGTTTTTCGCTCCTTTGCAGTTAGCAAGTACTGCGAGAAGCTCCGATACGAGCTGGGAAGAGACACTCAGTTCATCACGTCATACTCGAAGAGCGAGGAGACGCCGCTGGAGGATCTTTACACGGACACTCAGATGGAGCTCTTCAACGACAGAGGCGAGCGTTGGGATACTTACAGAGTCTGGATGAGCTTCTGGGAGACCAGGGAGTCTTCAACCCGCAGGCCGAGACCATCTTCATCACCGGCGACGCTGGCGTGGGCAAATCCATCGTTCTTCAGAAGCTGCAGAACCTGTGGTCCAGAAGGGAGCTAAAGACTCGCGCCAAGTTCTTCTTCAAGTTCAGATGCAGGATGTTCAGCGCCTTTAAGGAGACGGACGAGATCTCGCTGAAGGATCTGATCTTTAAACACAACTGCTATCCAGACGGCGACCTCGACGACGAGGTCTTCACCTACATCTTACGATTCCCAGAAACGGTGCTTTTCACTTTTGACGGATATGATGAAATCCAAACGGATTTTGACTTGGATAACGTGCCGGAAACGGTGTCCCCGGAAGACAAGACCCGTCCGCTTTTACTTCTCATGAACTTGCTTTGCGGAAAATTGCTGAAGGGTTCCCGGAAGATTCTGAGCGCACGAAGTGGCACCGAAATCCAAAGCAAAGTGATCCGGAAGAAAGTCTACTTGAAGGGATTCTCACCTGAAAACCTGAAGAGATACACGGCTTTGCATTTCCCAGAGAAGGAACACAACACAATGGTGACCGATCAGCTGGACGCCAATCCTCATCTCTGCGGTCTTTGCTCCATCCCGTTGTTCAGCTGGATCATCCTCAAGAGCTTCAAGCACCTTCATTCGATGTATGACAGCTTTGAGTTGCCGGATTCTTGCATCACGCTCACAAACGTCTTCTTGCTTCTTTCCGAGGTCTTTCTCGGACACTCGATCGCACGCCCTGGACTTTTAAAACGGAGTACGAGGTGTCCGGCAGAGAGCTTTAAAGCTGGCGAGCGGAAGCTTTCGGCTTTTGCTCGACTGGCTTTGCATGGTCTTGAACGCGGTGGACTCGTGTTCGGTATGGAGGAAGTGATATCCTGCGGATTAGAAGATAAAGACCTTCAGTTTGGGTTTCTGAGACCTGCTTCGCATTACGATGGATGCGGAGGCTCTGCGACCTTCGAGTTCCTCCACGAGACCCTCCAGGCCTTCTTTGCGGCGTTTTCATTGGTGCTTGACTCCAAAATCACTCCTGAATCTATTCTAAGGTTCTTCTCCAAATGCGAATACAAGAGGTCGTCGCATCTCTCCTGCGTGCCTTGTCTGGGAAAGCCGAGACCTAGAGATAAAGACCCTTTTCAAACCAACTTCCAATTCACCAATTTATTTCTATGCGGCCTCTTGTCTAAACCCAACGCGCCGCTCCTGGAGCATCTCGTTCCACCGGCGTTATTAAAGCAAAAGCGCAAGATGCTCAAGTCTTATCTGTCCAATAGCGTGAAGACGCATCTTAAAGGCC
This sequence comes from Oxygymnocypris stewartii, assembly GCA_003573665.1. Lineage (NCBI taxonomy): Eukaryota > Metazoa > Chordata > Actinopteri > Cypriniformes > Cyprinidae > Oxygymnocypris > Oxygymnocypris stewartii. The sequence goes on from QVTF01021272.1 coordinate 6,667, forward strand.
TTCCTCGTTATCCATCCACAGACATTGATGGTGACAAGGTGCATGCGATGCCAAATTTCTTGTGGATGCTGCGGTGCATATTTGAGACGAACAGCGAGGACGTTGCCAAGATGACGGCCAACGGCATATCGGCGGATTACATTAAGATCGCCTTCTGTAACATTTACTCGGCCGACTGCAGCGCCTTGAACTTTGTCCTCCACCATCGTAGGAAGCACCTCGGCGTCGACATGGACAATAACAACATCAACGACTACGGCGTGAAGCAACTCAGACCATCTTTCAGCAAAATGACGGTAGTGAGGTAAGAAGAGCCAGACAGGGTTTAGCTTTACACAAAATGTATACAATTTGAAGAACTAGAATGCAATTACCAACAAATTAAGTTCCTAGTTTTTGGCAGAACTGGATTACATCATCAGATTGCACAATCAGCACTTTATTTTAAGGTCTCCTTGTTACAACATTACATGTACTTACTAATATAATAACATGCAAGTAACCAAACCTTAACCATATTGGAAGTACATGTAGTTAATTAATATTACTCAGTACTTAAATGTATAATTACACTGTAACAAGGACCAACAAATTGCAATTTTAAAATATTCTGAATCAGATTAAAGTCAGGCTACTTTTTCGTTGGTTCACACAATAGCAATAAATTATTCACAATTTATTGAGTCGTAAATTATTTTAGATTTTAATTTGTAAAATAGCTACTGCTTTTATACATTCAGAAAGCCTCACAGAGACCAGTCATTAATCAAGCGGCTATAATTACACTGAAAATTAACAGATCACCAAGCATTTGACTCTGTTTGATCTCAATTTCATCATTGCATCAACTACTGATGAACATTCATTTTTATTTGATTTATTGTTTTGTGTTATTTAACCATGTCTTTGGTCTTTCAAACATATTAAAATGCACAAATTCCCGTTAATTCTGATTTACATGTAATGCTGGGATTCTCAATCTTTTGTCATCTGAACGTCTTTCACCTAATATGTGTTTACTTGAAGTTCCCAGAGATTTTAAAATTAAAATTTTAATAAGTATAATATTTGAGTGTTCAAGTTTCCCTGACGCTGTTTAATGCTCACATGCCATGCGGGTAAACAGTGTTTTATTTTAAAATTATTAATTTTAATAATGTAATTTTAGCTTTTCATTAAACCCACAAACCCCTGCAGTTCCTTAACGAACCCCAGATTGGAAAACTTGACAATGTTTTAATGCAATACACTTTATTTGTATATCAAATATGGTATAATATTATTCTAAGTCAATGTGATAAACGAGTTAGAAGTAATCTGGTTATATTACTTCAAGTGTGTAATGTAACGGATTATGCTAGTAACCACAATTTGTGTCATGTACTTTGTAATCAGTAACGGACTGTAATTAGTAAGCAATCTTCCAGGTTTTGCGTGAATCAGCTGACGGACAGCAGCATTGAGGTTCTGGCAGAGGAGCTCATCAGACACAAAATCATTCAGGTCTTGGGGTGAGTTCATCCGTTCATCGTGATGTTGTCCGGTTTCATTTAGACCTCATCTTTTCTTTCCATTTACAGTCTGTACAAAAACTACATCACAGACGTTGGAGCCAAACTAGTGGCAAAGATTATTGAAGAATGTCCACACTTTAAGGTTCTCAAGTAGGTATATCTCTTGTATGTGATCTCTTTATCTAAATGTGAAAATCTGCTGTTTTAAAAATGTTTATACATGCTTTGCATTAAAAATACATTGCTCTAAAAATAAATATTGATCGATCATGTGGTCAAAGTTGAGTTTTTAACCACATGATCTTGTCATTAATTGTTCTTGGAGCATTTCTTGATTTGACTGCACTTTATAAATATTACTGCGATGTGTTTATTAAAGGGATTAAAAATAATTGCAATGCTTTCCTGATGATGCACACTTTAAAAGGACTTGTAAGCGTACACATTGTCACGGGGTGCATGGTTCATCATTTGTTTGTTTGCCATAGGCTCGGCTTGCAACTACATCACAGGTGCTGGTGGGAAATACCTGGCCAGTGCAATTCACAAGAGCACATCTATCTTTGATGTAGGGTAAGAATATGCACTGGAATAATTACACCATACCTTTAAAACCATGCCAATGGAATTTGACAGGAATGATTGAAAACTATGGGAAAGGTTTGGTGGCATTAATATGAATTGGTTGCAGAATGTGGGGCAACACCATCGGAGACGAGGGCGCAGAGGCGTTCGCGGAGGCTCTGAAGAATCACCCCAGTCTGACCAACCTCAGGTAAATCTTGCACATCTTTCAATCTGAGAAATAATATCAGCGATCTGAGATTGATTGCATTGCTGTTTAGTCTCTCTGCCAATGGCATTACGTCTCTCGGGGGAAGAAGTCTGGCGAAAGCACTGAAGGAAAACACAAGTCTTCACATCTTCTGGTACGACTGGATGACATTTTTTCATGCATCTGAAAAAATAAAACCTAATTATCATTCCCAAATGCACTCTTATTTTACGTGCTTATTTTTCAGGTTGATACAGAATAAAATCTCTGATGATGCAGCGTCAGACTTTGCGGATGCCTTCAGGTCCAACTCTGCTCTTACACATCTGATGTATGACTGATTATACCTCATCATTTCAGTAATGCACAGTAATAACGGTTTCACATTCAGTTGAAGTCACACGTTTACACAGATCTTGCAGAATCTGCTAAATATTGATTATTTGACCAAGTAAGAGGATCATACAAAATGCATGCGATTGTTTATTTAGTACTGCCCTGAATAAGATATTTCACATAAAAGATGTTTACATGTAGTCCACAAGAGACAATAACAGTTGAATGTATAAAAATGACCCGTTCAAAAGTTTTCACCCCCTTGATTATTAACACTGTGTTATTATCTGAATGATCCTCAGCTGTGTGTGTTTAGTGATAGTTGTTCATGAGTCTCTTGTTTGTCCTGAACAGTTCAACGGTCTGCTGTTCTTCAGAAACATCCTTCAGCTCACACAAACTCTTTGGTTTTACAGCGTTTTTGTGTATTTGAACCCTTTCCAACAATGACTGAATGATTTTGAGATGCATCTTTTCACATCGAGGACAACTGAGAGACTCATATTCATCTATTACAGAAGATTTAAACACTCACCGATGCTCCAGAAGAAAAAACATGCATTAAGAGCCGGGGCGTGAAAACTTTTGAATTTGAAGATCGAGGTCAATTTAACTTAATTTGACATCTGTAAAACATGTAACTATCTTCTGTAGGGCAGTACTAAATGAAAAAATATGATATTTAGGTAAAACAAGAAGAATATACACATCTTCATTCGGTTCAAAAGTCTTCACGCCCCGGCTCTTAATGCATGTTTTTTCTTCTGGAGCATCGGTGAGTGTTTTAATCTTCTGTAATAGTTACATATGAGTCCCTCCGTCGTCCTCGGTGTGAAAAGATGCATCTCAAAATCATTCAGTCATTGCTGGAAAGGGTTCAAATACACAAAAACGCTGTAAAACCAAAGAGTTTGTGTGAGCTGAAGGATGTTTCTGAAGAACAGCAGACCGTTGAACTGTTCAGGACAAACAAGAGACTCATGAACAACTATCACTAAACACACACACAGCTGTGGATCATTCAGAGAACAACACAGTATTAATAATCAAGGGGGTGAAAACTTTTGAACGGGGTCATTTTATAAATTCAACTGTTATTTTCTCTTGTGGACTACATCTAAACATCTTTTATGTGAAATATCTTATTCAGGTCAGTACTAAATAAACAATAGCATGCATTCTGTATGATCCTCTTACTTGGTAAAATAATCCATATTTAGCAGATTCTGCAAGGCGTGTGTACATTTCTGACTTTAACTGTATCTGGCATCTTCAGCATGTAAATGGTGCATGCTCATTTTGGTGTCTAATTTAAAAGTGTACAATATTCTTAAATAGTGCAAATGCAATGATGCAAATACTATTTTTTGCTGCATGCTTGATAAAAAAACTGCATGAAAATACATTGTAGCCTGTGGACATTATTAAAGGAAATAATCAATGTGGTAACTCAAACATCACTCAGAAAACTCAATGCATGTCTGCTGCAGATGCAAAATATGTGAAACAAGATATCTAAACATACATAATGCATGGTAATTTATTAGCTACTAGATCAGGATATCATTTCTATTTTGATCAACTACAGTATATGCACGATATATTTGGATTGAATAATGCATTCAACGCTCTACAGGCTAATAGAAAACGAGTTCAGCATTAACGGAGCCAAACAGATGTCTGAAGGCCTGATTAACAACACTACACTGAAGGAAGTCAAGTAAGAGATGATATTTGATCCAAAAACTAGAGTTTGCATCGTTTTAATGGCATTAAACCTGTAATAAAAGATCATTCTGATTTCAGATTTTAAAGCATTGCATTATTCTTTGTAATGAAGGTAATTTTCCTAATGAAGTGAGAGAAATGTAAATGAGAAGTAGTGATAAAATGGCTTAATATACTACAATACAAAGATGTGTGCAATGTATTTCATCACTCAATTGAAATCGAGTTGAGTATCGTTGCCTAAGCAGATTGCTACAGTTCACTCACTAAGGAGGCGTCACATTACAATACAAGCTCGCTAGGTTTTAGAACAGCCCTAGTTTTCTCTCTATACTAGCCTCACGTGAGCAGATCAGGGTTAACGTTTCACATGTTCTGGTTCGTTCTCAGTATTAAAGGAGACCGGGTTTCTGAAGAAGAAGAAGGACTCTACGAGGGAGACAAGAGGCTTCGCTTCCACTGAGAAGAACCAGTAAAACACGTGATTTGAGAAAAGGAGGAAGTTGGTGTCATGCCGCAGACATCGGTTTACTTCAGTAACAGAAGCACCACGATTCAAAGCGTTCAGGTTTATCAGAGTGGCTCTGACGGGAGTCTCACACTGAAGCCAGAACAAATGTAGTTCTTTGGTAATACTTAAAGCCTTTTTAGGGATGCACCGCTCCTGCGCTCGTGTACTCGTGTTCATTAAAATGCCCTGATACCAAAAGCTGATTACACTCAGTGTGTGAACAGAGAAACACCGTCATCAGAACAACAGAGAGCAGAATGGAGTTATTAGACATCAAGGAGGTCTACGAAGTACATGTAATTAATGTTTACATTTAGTTATTTAGCAGACACTTATTCAAAACAACTTACAAATGATGACAACAGAAGCAATCAAAACCAACAAAAGAGCAATGATATGCAAGTGCTAATGTGTTCAGTGCTAAAGTGCACACGCGCAACGCATGCGCAACACACACGCGCAACACACGCATGCGCAACACACACGCGCACGCACACACGCGCGCAACACACACACGCGCAACACACACTCGCACGCACACACGCAACACACACACACACGCAGCGCGCAACACGCACACTAGTGCTTTCAAACATTAATCACATCCAAAATTAAATATTTTGTTTGCATAATGTGCGTGTATTGTGTATATTTATTATGTATATATAAATACACACTTACAGTATATATCTGGAAAATATTTACATGTTTATATTCATATAATTTATATTATAAATAAACATTTAATATATACATAATAAATATACACAGTACACATATATATTATATAAACAAAGACTTGTATTTTGGATGCGAGTAATCGTTTAACAGCACTAAAAATATATATAACTTTAAATGCTTTTAAACTTAATCTAGGCGTTACAAAATGTATTTTAAAAATGACAAGTGCATGATAATACAGGTACGGTATCGACAAGTACCAGAAATATTGATATCGGACTCGTTCTGGTAGAAGTGCTATCGGTGCATCCCTGTTTAATGCATTAATTATGCCACGTGATGCACCTTATAATGCATTACAAGCATAACTACAATACGTTTTGTTCATTGTTACACATTTAGAAAGTGCCTTAAAATGCACAGCAAACAACCAAAGAATGTAACAAGGAATCTGCAAATATTACATATATATAAAAAATGCATTGCAGTGCATATCACGAATGTGCTTATAATGCATTATACATAAAGGCTTCAAGTGTTATCAGGATTTGTGATATATTTGATATGTATTTGCTCTGAAAAGAGCGACACTCGAACACTTATCAATCTGAGAAATGATTTCATGCGTTCAGTCACTGTACTAAAGATGATGATTAAAAACATTGTAATAAAAATCTCAGACAAGTATGTAAAGATCTGTGCTTCAAAAGATTGAGCTCTTTTAATCTCTGTACATAGTTTTTTTACACATGTGGAATGTTATAATATCTCTAAATCATTAAATAAAGAGGTTATGATCATCCCGGTGGCCACTGTTAACCTTTCACATTGAGATCCAACGAGCTTCGTTTGCATCTCTTCAGGAGGTGGACTTGCTTAATTATGTTCCTCTTGACCGCTGTAACTAGATCAGCTCGTTACCTGATGGAGTACGGTAGTTAATTCAAGAAATGACACTCACGGATCCGGTCGGATGCATCAGGCTCAGATCTGCTGGAAACTTGCCCAAATATCATCTCGTAAAAGACTAGCAAATGATCTGGTGAGGCTTTTTAAAATAGTGGCGTATCCCATCACGCAACATGTGGTACATCTTCTCATGTGACCAGAAAACCTGCTGTAATGAAGCAGACATAGACTCACATTGAAACCGCTTCTCATCTCCATTAACATGCATAAGCAGCGTTTTAAAGCTATTATGGCACTTTTGATATGCCGGGTCGACTGTGGTAATGCACTGAAGTCCAATTCAGCTTCTGACTAGTCCACGGGTCAAAGTCAACACCGCTGACCAAAACTAAGTCTTCAGATGAACCCAGTAAGACGTCACTTGAGCCTGGGAACGAGTGTAATGAGTCTCTAAACAATCCCTGGTCGAATCTGTGATTAATAACTTTACAAAACGAGTTAGCAGCGTCGAGCACTGCACGAGAACCAACACCTTTCTCCAGAAAATAACGTGCATCTTGAGATCAGCGGCTGAAATATGATATCAATCTGTGACTCTATGATTTACATTAAATCCCACAGATCGTACGAGAATCAAACTCTGTTCCAGACAAACGCAGAGGATTATTCGCCTCGATCACATTTCATCACAAACTTTAGGAGCATTAAGATTTGTGACATTATTTTCATATCAATCAGGCACATCAGTGCTGTAATGCATCTTTTGAGTTTTCCTTTTTTAAATATTACTTTCAGTGTTTATTACTGGAATACAATGCTTTTTGAAATTGAAATCAGCATAAATTAAGAGCCGTACAACATACTATGAGAAGAAGGCGTGTAATTGTCATGAACGTATGTGACAAATCTTAATAACCTGAGAATTGAAGGTGAAATATGAGAATCATATGTTTGTCTGTTGATGCATGTACAATGTTTTTAAACACGAAGGAGCCCTAAATGACGTCACGTGACACGTCACATGACTCTACAGCTTCCAGAAGAAACCTGCCAATCACAAAATCAAAAGAAATTCATAATTATATTTTGCATAAAGAAAAAGTGCATATTAGGATCCTTAAGAAATTCACATTTACTTGTTTTTTTTTACTTCACATTTTCAATAAATCAAAATTACATATATATATATATATATATATATATATTAAAAATGATATTATTCAAATAGTAATGCATTTATTATAGTAGTATGTTTGTTGCCATTAAAAATATTCTGATTTCAAATATAACTTTTGAGTTTTTTTATCATTTATTATTCTCAGTGATAAAAAACAGCATAAATTAAAAGCAGTACAATAAATAATGAATATAAAATTGTATATATTATTTAAATTGTTATCACAGTAGTATTTGTACCGTCATTAAATTATGCCGATTTAAATGGAAATGTTACATTTGAGTAAAATGTTTATTTTTTATTATTCTCAGTGATTATTGTTATTACTGGAATACAATAATTTATCAAATTTAAATCAGCATTTAAGAGCAGTGCAGTTTATATCATAGTACACAACTACTTATACTGACCGAGTAAAATTGTAGGTATTATTTATTAAAATTGTAATGATCATGGTAGTAAGTGTTGTACAGCCATTCAATTTATATCATGTAATTAGTTTACATTGTAAGCAGTACAACGAATATCATTCATTTATTAAATTACTCATGGTAGCATTTGTTGTACTGACATTAAATTGATTGTATTTCCCCCAAAACTTATATTTTCTTTATGCAAAATATCATTGTATTTATTTTCTTCTGATTTTGAGAGGTTTTGATGAACATAAAGACACACAGAATCAGTCACATGTTGAGTTAAG
>QVTF01021272.1:20000-27500 GCA_003573665.1 Oxygymnocypris stewartii
GCTCTGCTTGTTCAGAGCAAAGCAAATAAACTTGAGGAAACTTAACAATTTGTGCTTAAACCCTCAGAGACCCATAATCACGAATATCCATATCTCAAACAAACAAACACTGATTTTAATAACCAGGCGCTTCCTGAAAACACTCATGGGGGAAAGAAATAAAATGCATCATCAATATCAATGCTCGAGTCTCGAGGGGTTAATAAGCAAACACAGATCTTAATACTCTAACGGGAAATGATCATCATCTTATGCTAATAAGACTTGTAAAACAGCATAGATCTGCCATTAGAGTTCACAGGAGGATTTACACCGGAATAAACATCAAACCGAAGTGATCCGACACAAATCCCGACCGGATTAGAGTCGTAACGTTACACGGAGCCGTGCTGCAGCTCCTGAACTCTTAAAGGTACAGTGGTGCTCTTCATGAAGATGACTTACTGATAGTTTTCACACGACGTCACACCCAACGCCCACCTGGAGCAGAGGTCTGCACGGGTTCAAAACTGAAGCCCGAGCCCGGCCCGTACCAGAGATCTTCTGACCCGACCCGACCCGAGCGGCACAGTTAAATTTAGAGCCCGAACCCGACCCGAAATCACCCCCCCCCTCCACAGCGAATAGCCAACAAAAAAAAAAAGGAAAAAGGCTGCATTTCACGATTGCATGCAAAGAAACGCATTAATCAAGGCTCTGCCATTTCACAAACATTTACCAGTTATGAAAGTTTGTGAACATCAGGTGCAGCGGTCGCATACATTCTGCCGAGTTTATGAATTTTGTATGGACAAGAAGATGATGACCGTGCAAATTATGGTCATTTTTTGTCAGTTAAGGCTCGTTAGCATTCTGTCTACTTTAAATCAGACATAAGATCTTAAATAAGATTGTATTTATTTGAATGAATTAATCATTTATTTGAGAGAGAGAGCGAGAGAGAGAGACCGAGCGAGGGAGCGAGAGGGAGAGAGAGAGAGACCGAGCGAGAGAGAGAGAGAGACCGAGAGAGAGAGACCGAGCGAGAGAGAGAGAGAGAGACCGAGAGAGAGAGACCGAGCGAGAGAGAGAGAGGGAGACCGAGCGAGGGAGCGAGAGGGAGAGAGAGAGAGACCGAGCGAGAGAGAGAGACCGAGCGAGAGAGAGAGAGAGACCGAGCGAGAGAGAGAGACCGAGCGAGAGAGAGAGAGAGACCGAGAGAGAGAGACCGAGGAAAGTTGTGCGTGCATGTGAACCTGCTTCTGCGCGTCTCTCTCTACAAGCAATGAGGCTTAGTTACTTCAAAAACAGCGATTTTGCCGCCTCATTGCAGATAAATATAATGTTGTGACTTGCGAGTCAGTAGCCTGTCGAAGCTATTTTACTAATAAAAGTTTCCGTGCTGTTTGTGCGCGATCTCTGATATGTGTGTGCGTGCGTCTATGAAAGCAGCGAAGCCTCTGCATATAGTTTTGGTTTAGCTACAAACCCGAAGCCGACCCGAGCCCGAAGCTATCCATTAAACATTAACCCGAAACCCGACCCGAAACCCGACAGTATTTCGGGACCCGCGGGTTCGGGTCGGGTAGCAGACCTCTAACCTGGAGGGCAAAACGAGGCTTTGCTCCACTGACCGCCAGTTATTTCGTTACGCGGTTTGCATTAAAGGTGATTTTTTTTAAACGCTTTTGAACACAGCATCGAGCCGAGTCCAAAAAGCACACGTAGCCAATCAGCAGTAAGGGGGCGTGTCTAGTAATGAGAGAAGAGAGCGCTCCGTTTGAGTGCACAGGACGGATATCAGCAGATCGACTTTATCTGAGGAACAAAACATTAAAAAGAAGGGTTATGATCAAGCAAGAGGTAAATATCGGAGCAGCTTTGGAGTGGAATGAGACGCAGAGGTTGTGTTGTTTCTTCTTTATAGGCGAGTAATGTTGATTCAATGTGTGCTTAGATGTAATGTTTAGGTAAGAAACAGCTTCACACACAAGTCTTTTCAACCACAAAGTATTATTTCTGTCTTAGTCACTCATATTATCACAGAAATACTGGGAGGAAAGTTTATAGTTCGGATATGAACACTGATGTCTGTGGTTGTGATCAAAATAGAGCAAATCCTGGCTTTTGAAAGCAAGCGGCGCTTTATTTAATATTTGTGTCGATTGCATGGTTTCTCCTCTAGGTGGCGAAACGGAGTTATTTATCATTGAATCATTCATTCAAGAGATTTGTTCAAAAACAATAATGAATAATCCAGTAATGAAACAAGTGAAGTATTTATTGAATCATTCATTCAAACCTCTTTCATAATACAAATTGCTGTCTTAAATACATTTTAAAATGTTTAATAATTAATTTAAATTAAACATTTTTAAAGAGACTGCAGCCATTAATATTTTGTCACACATTATTTAATTTAGTTCAGAATTTTGGGAGAATCGTGATCTCGATTTGAGACAAAAATTATTGTGATTCTCAATTCATCTATAATTCATCATATTTATATATAAAGCATGCGTTATCAATAAGATGTGTACTGAATTTGATCTTTTAATATCACCGTTTTAAATACATGAAAGGGGACATCTGATGCTTTTTTAAAGATCATTATTTGGTGTAACCGAATACATTGACGTTTTATTGTAAAAAAAACCCATTATTTTTCAAATACTGTACATTTATTGTAATTCCTCTAAGCCCCGCCTCTCAAACGCTTCGTTTTCTACAAAGCCCCTCCTTCTGACAAGCACAGTCTGCTCTGATTGGCCAGCTGGCACAGTGCATTGTGATTGGCCGAACACCACAAGCCGCGTCTGAAATGTAACGCCCCTTTCCATAATCGCCAGCTTCAGCTTTCAAAATTAGTGAGGCTTATGTGGAGCGTGTTTGAATGAGCTGTTTTAGGAGACGTGGACGAGTCTTAACTTTGATAAAGAATATCTCTTTGGTTTAGAGACTTTAATCTTTGTAACTTCAGGGATCTTATCTATACACATCAGCTTGTAACACTTGAAATCACATCATATGTCCACTTTAAGACACTTTCTAAGTGTTTTTTCATGTTTTGTCGCACTGTTTAGTGACTGAAATATTGCGGCGAGTGCTTAATATGAATTGCAAATTGCAATATTTCTCCACAGGTCACTGAATGACAACTATTGAATCATTTGGGTCCGCGTTCATTTCTACTAAGGCACTTAAGGAGAAATATCTGAAGGAAAAGGTTCAACAAATGCATTTTATTTAGGGGGAAAGCAGCTCATAAGAAAACAAGTACTTTTTTTATATTGTGCAGTACTTGATGAATTATTTTCATATTTAAATCCGATTCAAATGAGATGAAAAGGCTGCATGTGTTTTTGTGTCGCAGTATTCCTGCGATATTAAGGCTGTTTTGCTGAGTAATCTGCAGGGATGTGTATCAGGGCCACCCGTGAACGTCGTTAAAGCACGAGGCCGTGACATCTGCGACACTCGCTGGCTAAAATAAACACAGCCATTAGCGGTTATGTAATATCAGACGAAGCTTCCCGCTGCGGCCGGGTCACAGGAGACGACAGATGACAGCGGTGCATGGACTCGGAGCGACTGACAGCATGTGCACAGGGTCCGATTCCCACCGGGACCCTTCCAGATCTGAGAACACACGGAAAACACGGCAAACCACGAGCGGAGCGGAGCTGGACACACGGAGTGAATCTCACCGGTCAGTCACAAATCTGCCTCATTTCACACCAGAGTCAAAATAAATTCATATGAAATTATATGTCTTAAATATATAAGTTAAGACGAAGCTCAATAATATGTCTGGGTCATATTCACCCAGAATCAAAAGGAAAATAATGCAAAATCCTAAAATAAAAATGTCATCATTAAAACTTAAGTACATTTAGCTGCAAATTTGTAATTAAATATTAGAAAATATTTTTCTCAGAGTGATGCATTTTTATTTATTTGTATATTATGGTAGTATTTGTTGTATTGCCTTTAACTTGTGGAAAATTAAATAGAATTAAAAATCATAATTCAAAATATAAAAATGGTGTTAAATTACCTCTGACAAAATAGAAATTACAACAAAAAACATCTAAAATGGACAGAATAAAATCTATTATAAATACATAGTTTCATTTTGTGATTTATTTTTTTGTAATTTGCCTGTAAATAAATACAAATCACTACAGGGGATTTCTTTGCCCAAACTTTTTCATAATAATAACAATAATAATTATTATTATTAAATAAAGATAATACATTTCATAAATAACATGCACAACACTAGTCAAAAGTTTGTACAGTGTGTATGATGAACCTGCACGATGCACACTTCTGATGCTTCTTCACTGCTACAAATAATCCATTAAACTTACAAACAAACTGTACTTATAATGATTATTTCAGGTTAAGATCATGACTGCAGTTCAACTTGATTGTTGCTGCAGCTGAGGAACTTCTGATGGCGACATGCCACGAGTGTGTGTGTGAGTGAGTGTGTGTGTGTGTGTGTGTGTGTGAGAGTGAGAGAGCAAGCGAGAGAGAGAGCGAGCGTACGAGTGAGAGTGTGAGAGAGTACGAGTGTGAGTGTGTGTGAGAGTGAGTGTGTGCGAGCATGAGTGTGTGCGCGAGTGTGTGTGTGTATGTGAGTGTGTGTGTGTGTGTGTGTGTGTGAGAGAGTGAGTGAGTGAGTGAGCGAGCGTACGAGTGAGAGAGTACGAGTATGAGTCTGTGTGTGAGAGTGAGTGCATGCGAGCATAAGTGCGTGCATGTGTGTGTGTGCGAACGTGTGTGTGTGAGAGTGAGAGAGTGAGAGAGTGAGTGAGTGAGTGAAAGAGCGAGTGAGCGAGTGAGAGAGTACGAGAGTATGAGTGTGAGAGAGTATGAGTGCGAGTCTGTGTGTGAGAGTGAGTGCGTGTGGGAATGTGAGTTTGTGCGTGCGAGTGAGCGTAAGTGCGTGCGCGTGTGTATGAGAGTGTGTGTGCGCGAGTGTGTGTGTAAGCGGAGCTCAGCTGTGGTGTCGGTGTCTCTGACACTAGTGGAATGTGGACTGAACTCGATCAGAACTGACAGACTCGTGACATCAGTGACCTTCAGAGAGTGACGGGAACAAACAGAGCCGTGGAGAGAACGTAAACATAAACACACACACGCTGAGGCTGCACGTGCTGCAAACACAAACACACACCAACATACACGAGCCCATCCCTAACTTCCCTGAACATGAGCAAAGCTGGATCAGTTTGTCTCTGACAGTGTGAACAGGTCTTTATTTTGCTCTTGTTCAGTCAGACAATTTATATACACATAAATAAATGCATTACAGTCATAAGAGTGAAATTAATCGTCATGAAAATAATGTGTCTATTAATTCTATAAATGGACAATTTCTGTATGAAATGCATAATATATTTTTTTCTGTTGATTTTGAGTATGGACAATTTTCTTGAGATTTGTGAACAATAACAAAAACACAGGAGGGGAATTTTTGGCCGTCCATTTTTAAACAGGCTATTTTTTGTCACTTTGTGACATTTTTCTCCGTTTAATTCTCCGTTATATGAAGTCCGTCATCCGTGAGCCTCTAGACGCCAGTATTGGTTTCTAAAAAACATCGCTGGTCGAGCTCTAATCTAATTATATCCATCAGCTGAAGCCTTTAAATAAGCGATTGAGAAGTGCAACTAAAAACAACCCTGTCTGCGCTGGCAGATTTTCTTCCCCTTTTTCTTTTTGTGGTCTGTATCTACGAGAAAGATGAGATGAGTATTGATTAATCGCTCTCTCTCTGTTCATCCGGAGCACTTCTTCAGCTGATCGACCTCATCCACAAACCTACAGCTGCAGAAACAGACCAAACGCAGAGAAACATCACTCTTTCATCACGAGTCACGTACAGTACGTTGATGAAGGCAGGCTCATGCATCCTCTGAGCGTGAGGAGATCTTCACTGATAACACACACCTCATCTGAGAGAACACACACGTGCAAAAGCGCTTGTATCAGCACGTCTCACACGGACAAACGAGTTCACCTGCAGCTTCAGAGCGATTCATCTCGTTACTACAGCACTGAAACACATGCACTAGAAGAGGTCAAACGACTTCTAGAAGCAAGTTCAACTATTACTGACCAGAAAATACTATTTCAGCCTTTCCAATTATACATTTCATGTTTGACTTGCAGTTTCTGCAGTAAAAAGAAAATTAATTAAAAAAAAATAGGTGACATTTTCTAGCAACTTCTGAGTTCAAATAATTCACATCAATTTTGTCAGTGTATTATTTCAGACTTTTTGCTTAATTTTATGTTTAATTTATGAAAAACATTTTTCCATCTTATATTAACAAATAAAAAATGTAACCAACTTTTTTCACGATTCAGACTTTTCACAAAAAAACAAAGTCAGAATTCTTAGATAAACATTCAGATTTTTACGATATTAACTCAGAATTCAGATTTGTTTTATTATAATTCCTTTTTTTCCCCCAAAGATATTTTTTCTACAAATGGCATTTTGAAAATTAAAGTCAGTATTGTGAGAGATTTCATTTTTTATGCCTTGGTGGAAACCAGCTTCAATATTAATTCAATGTGTTTGTTTACTTGCGGTTTTCTGTGAAAAAAAAAATTACTAGCAATTTTTGAGTAAAACTCATTCTTATTAATTAAATCCAACAACATTGTTTATTCAGGGAATAAAAAATGATTACAAAAGAGTAAGTCATTTTATAGCAGAGGTGCCCAAAATATTAATTTGAAGGGGGGGGGGGGGGGGGGGGTCAACCCTGATTGAGGTCAGTGGACTAAAAGTAAACGTTGCATTATATACAACTATATTATATTAAAACAAATATATGTATATATTAATACAAATTAAAAAAAAAGTAATCTTTTTTTTTTCCAATGTCTTCCTTTGCAACGTTTCATGTTTAAAAAATAAATAAATAATTAAATAACTCTACACACACACACACCGCCGCACACACGATGAACAGCAGCATTGAACAAAGCCTGTCTGATGCAAAATAAGATGCAAAAAGTCTGATTCATTTTCTGAACCGGTTCATTAAAAGGATCAAACTAACTGATTCATGTTGCAACAAACCTTTGAAGTTAAGAAGACGTTTAGTGATGCTCTAACAGTTATATCTAAGAGGAGATCCTTCCTCGTGTGGTGTTCTGCAGTGGCTCGATACGGCTGTCAGCTCTGATAAAGTGGCTCATGAACACTGATCATCTCAATATGGCAGCATCAGAATCTGCATGCGGCACAGTCAGCCGAAGGGCTAATTACAGCTGAACGGAGCTGTGCTCATGATAACTCAGAGCGGACACTTATCGATTCAGCCCTGCGTCTCCTGCGCTCTCCATCTCTGAGGGATTCCCCGTCACACGGCCGGAGCGTCTACATGCTGTACAGACCGCTGCGACCCGCTTGCTCTCCACACGGCTCACGGGCCGAGTAACACAACCGGACCAGCGCATGCAGCCGCTGAGCATCATGGGAACGCTCAAAGATGA
>QVTF01021272.1:30000-32500 GCA_003573665.1 Oxygymnocypris stewartii
ATTAATTAGCTGTTTGAACGAATCGAGTGAGTCAATGATTCAGTGACTCGTTCATAAAAACAGCCACTTGATTAATTTTCGAAATGAATCAGCTGTTCGAACGAATCGAGTGAGTCAATGATTCAGTGACTCGTTAATAAAAATAGCCCCTTGCTTCATTTTTTAAATGAATCATCTGTTTGAACAAATCGAGTGAGTCAATGATTCAGTGACTCATTCATAAAAAACAGCCACTTGCTTAATTTTTTTAAATGAATCAGCTGTTTGAACGAATCTAGTGAGCCAATGATTCAGTGACTCATTCATAAAAACAGCCACTTGCTTCATTTTAGAAATGAATCAGCTGTTCGAACGAATCGAGTGAGCCAATGATTCAGTGACTCGTTCATAAAAACAGCCACTTGCTTCATTTTAGAAATGAATCAGCTGTTCGAACGTATCGAGTGAGTCAATGATTCAGTGACTCGTTCATAACCACTTGCTACATTTTAGAAATGAATCAGCTGTTTGAACGAATCTAGTGAGCCAATGATTCAGTGACTCATTCATAAAAACAGCCACTTGATTAATTTTCTAAATGAATCAGCTGTTCGAACGAATCGAGTCAGTCAATGATTCAGTGACGCATTCATAAAAACAGCCACTTGCTTCATTTTTTTAAATGAATCAGCTGTTTGAACGTATCGAGTGAGTCAATGATTCAGTGACTCATTCATAAAACAGCCACTTGATTCATTTTCAAAATGAATCCGCTGTTCGAACGAATCGAGTGAGTCAATGATTCAGTGACTCGTTCATAAAAACAGCAACTTGCTTCATTTTCGAAATGAATCAGCTGTTTGAACGAATCGAGTGAGTCAATGATTCAGTGAATCATTCATAAAAACAGCCACTTCATTTTCGAAATGAATCAGCTGTTCGAACGAATCGAGTGAGTCAATGATTCAGTGAATCATTCATAAAAACAGCCACTTGCTTCATTTTCAAAATGAATCAGCTGTTTGAACGAATCGAGTGAGTCAATGATTCAGTGACTCCTTCATAAAAACAGCCACTTAATTTTTTTAAATGAATCAGCTGTTTGAACGTATCAAGTGAGTCAATGATTCAGTGACTCACTCATAAAGACAGTCTTAATTAGTTTCTGAATAAATCAACTGTTTGAACGAATTGGTCGAGTGAGTAATTCAATAACGCACTTATGAATTAAATATTTTTTTTAAATAATGTAATATTTTAATACCCAATTCAAAAACACATTAATACCCATTTATTATAATGTCTCTTCAATGCTTTTCTCATTTAACACAATAATGACTTAATCTTCTGGGGTCATTTCTCAGCCAAATCTGATGTGTGATGAATTAATCGGCACTTAATTTGATTCAATATTTAAATGAATGTATTTTCTGAGTAATTCTGTAACGGTCAGTGATTCTCTAGGTTTGATTGTCTCTATAACGCTGGAATCTGGTGTGGTTTAGATCAGGTTTTTCGCTCCGTCGTCTCTGGCTTTGGCTCATTTCCCAGCTGTCCCGGTGAGTTCATGCAAACTGACGACGCCTAAAACATGACAAAGGGCTATAAAAACAAGACGAGGAAATAATCCGATGGAAAGAGGGGACAATTCACTCGTGTCTGAACAGATTCTACACACGGCAGCATACGACAAACAATCATAAACAAGCTTTGTTTACAACTGCAACTAACATCCATCCAAACACTCAGAGCCGTAACGGACCGAACAAAACCAGCACTAAACCACCAAAGACTTAAACTAATTCCACTCAAAATGCCAGAGCAGATATAATTACAATGTTAATATATCAAATTAAGCAACATGGGTTTTACTAGTACTTGGAAACATGTTAATTTGACCGGAGACGGGGTTATACGCCGCATGACTTTACAATAGAAAGAATCACTGACATCTCCGTCTGCTCCGCGAAACACAGCCAAACACACACGAGACGTGATAAAACAATAAGATCACACTGATATTATGGTGCTATAGTCATCCCCTAACACACAATAATTAACAAAAGATGACTAGTTAAACATACTTCTGCTGGGGAATTTTTATATACACAAATCTAAGTAGCCTACTTGAAAGTGAAACGAGTTTTTTTATAACGATTTATTTTTTATAGCCTATAAAAGCCCTCAAAGTGATGAAAAATTAAGATGCAATACATCTTTTGTCCTTCATCTTCATGTAGCCTACCTGATCTGCATATTCTAATAAGGTCTGTGTTAATCAGCACACGAGACACATTACAGTTTTTTCAGTTGCTAGCATCTTTTGTTCAATCTCTAATCACATTTTCAAAACTCAATTAGCACAACATCCGTCTGCTGTGACCAAACCATTATTAACACAAGTTGTGTTGTTTTCACACAATATCAGCTCCCAGGTTTCTAAAATGCTTACATTTTCTTTTCATACAAGCTTACTCAAAATCACGGATCTTTTTAGTCATATTTACAAATGCTTAAACAC
>QVTF01021272.1:37500-57386 GCA_003573665.1 Oxygymnocypris stewartii
AACATTTAAATAATAATTAATACTACGACAACTACTACTAATAATAACAACAACGTGTTTCTATTACAACAAGAACTTATTATTATTTACAAAAATATTATAAAAAATGATTTTTGTAGTTTTATTGTGATTAATTGTGCAGCTCCTTTTTAAAAATAAAATCTAATTAATTTAATTAATTAGTAGTTTTTCCCATTAACTCCTGAACACCTGCATTAGCGGGTCACAGACAGCATGTAAAACAATACAACGTAACCAAGCCATATAACTCACGCACAGGTTATGCAACATTATCAAGGTCAAGTTTATTTCCTTTAGCTCAAGGCTTTCCTGTAGCTCAACTGGTAGAGCATGGCGCTAGCAACGCCAAGATCATGGGTTCGATTCCCAGGGAAAGCAAGAGCTGATAAAATGTAGAAACTGTAACTTGAATGCAATGTAAGTCGCTTTGGATAAAAGCGTCTGCTAAATGCATAAATGTAAATGTTTATTAATATAGCACCTTTTAAACCACATTAGATGCTGACCAAGGTGCTTCACAGTAACATCAATGATATAAAAATACAAGGTATTAAATTAAATGACATAAAAACAGGAATAAGAAATGTTCTCACTAAGACCAACAACTATGAATAGACCTGATAAAATATATACGTCTTCAATGATGATTTAAATCCTGATAAGGAAGATGTTAATCTAACAGTTTGAGGGGCTAAAACAGAAAAGGCTCTATCACCTTTAGATTTCAGGTGAGACTATGAGACAGTTAATAGACTTTCAGAGGAAGATTAAGAGATCTCCGTCACTCAAACGAAAACAAACACACTTTTGACTGACCTCATCCAATCTTTAAGATGAATCTGAATCACTCAGAACCATTATATTACACGTTAACACACTTCCATCCCTAAAGAACACTAAAAAGGCCTGAAATGCACGACGTTCACCTGTGCCAGGTACACAAAACCCGCTTTTACACACCTGCCCTCCTCTCTCATTACAGCCGGACCGGTGTTTAATGACTGTACCACGGTCACTAAACCCTGAGCATTATTTACTGTAAAGAGTCCTGAGAGACGCTGGAGGAACAGAGCATTTACCCCCCGCTGGTAAATCACCCATCAAACCCACCGCCTGCGTCTCATGACAACAATCACCAAAATAACTCCTACAGAGCGGATGTAAGGCTGCAGGCCGACACGGAGATAAATCAAATCAAACGTCTGCTGTTTGTGGTGTTTGCACATCTGCTTTCATGCTACAAGTTCGGTGCAGATTGTTTTGGCACACGACATCTATTTGCTGATTTAATTACTGGGGCAAATCAATTCAGACAGCATTTACCAAACAAAGAAAAAGGCACAGATCAACATTTTTTTTTATCTGGATACCCTGAATTTGAATTGTAATGTAATTTTTTAAAGTAGCGTTTAACTTGATATTCTGAAATGACAAAACTGGGACAGACAGACAGACACAGAGACAGACAGACACAGAGACAGAGACAGACACAGAGACAGATAGACAGACAGAGACAGACACAAAGACAGACACCGAGACAGAGACAGAGACAGACAGACAGAGACAGAGACAGACAGACAGAGACAGACACAAAGACAGACAGACAGACACCGAGACAGAGACAGACAGACAGACAGACAGACAGAGACAGACACAAAGACAGACAGACACCGAGACAGAGACAGACACAAAGACAGACAGACACTGAGACAGAGACAGACAGACACCGAGACAGAGACAGACACAAAGACAGACAGAGACAGACACAAAGACAGACAGAAAGACAGACAGACACAGAGACAGACAGAGACAGACACAAAGACAGACAGACACCGAGACAGAGACAGAGACAGACACAAAGACAGACAGACACCGAGACAGAGACAGAGACAGACACAAAGACAGACAGACACCGAGACAGAGACAGAGACAGACACAAAGACAGACAGACACAGAGACAGAGACAGACACAAAGACAGACACAGAGACAGAGACAGACACAAAGACAGACACAGAGACAGACACAGACACAGAGACAGACACCGAGACAGAGACAGACAGACACCGAGACAGACAGACAGACAGATACAGACATAGAGACAGACACAGAGACAGACACAGAGACAGAGACAGACAGAGCACCGAGACAGACAGACACCGAGACAGACAGACACCGAGACAGACAGACACCGAGACAGACAGACACCGGACAGACAGACACCGAGCAACCGAGACAGACAGACAGACATACAGAGACAGACAGACAGACATAGAGACAGACACAGAGACAGACACAGAGACAGACACAGAGACAGAACACAGCTACTTAACCCCTTAACTGTCCCACACAGTTTTGAACATATACATTATAGTGCACTATCCAAACTTAAATGTTTATAATTCATAAACAAAAACATTGTAACATGATTTTGATGAACTATTTCCACGGTAATGCAATCTCTGATTTTAAAATGGGATGAATTTGAGATTTTAAGTGATATAGAATTTCTTATGATTTCTAAAGTGTTGATAGAAAAAAGGCAACTAAGAAGATTGTCTGTGACAGCGGTCAGAACTGTTATGATGTAGATTTTTCAGGTGCACTTGTCATAAATTATCTATTAAATTTCCTACATTTTTTTACAGTAAAAGTGGTACAATATCTATTTAGGAGTCTTAGACCTTTCCAACGATATGTAGTTTGTCATGATTATATTAGGATTGAATTGTAATATAGTGAAGTAAACGTAGGCGTCCCACAGGGTGGACGAAATCCCACAGGGTAAAATGAGAAAAACTTTAAAAATTAAAGGGATACTCTACACCAAAATGATAATTTTGTCATTAATCACTTACCCCCATGTCGTTCCAAACCCGTAAAAGCTTTGTTCGTTTTCAGAATCTTTAATTTAAGATATTTTGGATGTAAACCAAGGCTTGTGACTGTCCATTGACTGCCAAGTAAATCACACCGTCAAGGTCCAGAAAAGCATCGCCAGAATACTCCATCTGTCATCAGTGGTTCAATCATAATGCTATGAAGCGACGAGAATACTTTTTGTATGGAAATAAAACAAAATAACTATATTCCACAAATTAGTTAGGGATATAACTAGGGCTTGTTCGATACCACTTTTTCAGAACCGATACCAAAAATTCTGTTCATCTGCCGATACCGATACGATACGATACCAGCGCAGTTTTTTTTTTTATTTCTATATCTCCGTGTGTCGACCTGCTCATCACTCTTTTGTGTTCACATTTTTAAACATGTCCACTAAAGTAAAAATGATAAAACACAACCGTTAAAAGTGGTCTGTATTGAAATCACACGAGATAAAAAGAGCTGAAGAATGCATGAATGTACCGTTAAAACCCAGTCAAACCATCACAAAACCATCAAACTCCACACAAATCGGCACTATTAGTGCATCTGAACCTCCTCACACTGACCTACAGATATAAGCCATTAAAGACATTAATTTCTTCAACACGGTCATAAAACTATAACACCGCTTATAAAAGTCCAGTCATCAGGAGCCTTTAACTTTAATAGTGCTGCAGTCGCACCGGTCCATCTATATTTCTCATCTCTGCTTTATCGATCGGCTCTCCCTGCAGGACAAACCAGCTTCTGTAACGGTGAAATCAGGATATTTCACAGTGAGAGATCGATGCGGTTCACACATGCAGCTCGTGAACGCTCTCGCTGGGATTTAATGCCTGCGTCTGTGGAGTAAAGCCAAGCGCAGAGAGACACAAAGACAGCGCTCGCACTGCAGAAACTACTGATGGAATACATATGAGGATAAAAACAATACTCGGTGGTGGAGATATTCAATCTGACAAGTGGCCTACAACACATACGCGCTCTTTTATGGCATTCAAACGAGCTTTACATCATACACGGGTGTATTGTTTTCTCTCCTGCATGAATAACTTTATCTGTAAAAAAGCCATATATATGATAAAGTCTGCTAAATAAAGACATTTTTAAAAGAAGAAATTAAATTTCAGTGCATGAATACTGGGGCAGCATGATTTTTTTTTGGGGGGGGGGGGGCGGATAAAATTGCTAATTAAAAGTAGCCCTAATTCTTTGTAGGGCTACAAAATTTGGCCAGAATTGTGTGATCGTGAGTTTTATTTTATTATAATTATTAATGCTGCTACTACTACTGTTACTACTACTAAATAAAATATTTTTTTAAATATTAAAAACAAATTCAACATTACTGCTGTACGATTTCACTGTATGAAATAAAAATTCATTTAGGCATAATTATAATTATTATTTTATAAATCATCAAAATTTGGCCAGAATTTTGTGATCATAATTTTTTTTAAATAAAATATTTACAAATATATTAAAAACTAATTCAACATCACTACTGTAAGATTTCACAAATTTATTTAGGCATAATAATAATTCTTATTTTATAATTTATAAATCATCACACTAAGCCATATCTCAATTTCGGTTTTATTTTGCTTCAACCAATAACAGCTGTATCGGTCAATAACTAGTTAACTATTCCCCGTATATACGCAGAACCATAAAAGTAGTTCATATGACTTCAGATTTGTAATGATTCATAGGAACTATTTTTAAGACGCTTCTAAGATCTTCACAGTAAAAACGCAGTTTCGTCACACAGTTTGGAAGCAGTTTTTTCTAAGACTGAACCTCATTAGTGTTTATTTGCAGTACCTGGAAATCAGATGCAACTGAAACAGTCTCAGGTGGGAAGGATTGCCAAAATAAACCTACTGAGAGTCCGATAAACAACGCAGAGAAAGAGGAAATTGACTTCTGTTTAGTTCTTCTCGAGGCACGAAATCAGGAACGGGGAACTTTCAGAGGAGCAGAGGCGTTTGCACAGACTTTATAAAAGCTGAAGTGTGTCATTTCTGCTCATCACCACATGCAACTCCCAAAATACTGCTCCAAAACATTCTCCATGTCTGTGATTGGTTAGTCAAACAGATAGCCCCGCCCCCAAACTCACCCCATTGGTTGAATCAATGTTGATACTCAAACAGATCAGTGTTTTGAAAGCATCAGAGTCACATTTTCCATTCAAGAAGCCAAACTATCCGTGACTTATTATAGTGACCATTAAATTAAAAATAGAGAAGTTATACAGTTAACAGCTGCATTCTTATACACGGTCAGTAAATACAATATACTACATATGCTGATTAATTCGTGATCTGAGGATAAAGCTGAAATCGCATCGAGTCTCTTTATTAAAGCTTTAAATCTTCTGTGAATGAGATCCGTGTCTGTGGCAGCAGACGGTCTCGTGCTCTCCGTGTGCGCGCGCGACTGACGTAACCGGGCTAAAATTAAACCGCTGAGACAATGCCGAGCGCCTTTCAGACAACGCTGGCTAGACACAGATAACAATACCGCACGGTTAGGCCTGCAATCTACTGATCACGTATGAGAGCGGATCTGCTCTAACACACAAACCAGGTGATGAGGATGCAAAACTACGGCTTCCTATCTTTGCAATTTATCATTTTAATAAAAAACATATTTACACATATTTTACATTTAACATACATTGGTGGCCAAAATGATCAGAACACTAGTATCTTAAGCAGATAAAAATGGTGTCACGTCAGTTATTTCTCTCTTTGGCTGTAGTGTGTCAGTAGGAAATATCAGTTTACATTTCCAAACATTCATTTAGCCATTAATTGTAATAATCCAGTGAGATTTTTGTCTGATCTGATCCTCATCATCATCAGTCTGGAGTGACACGAAGAAACCGAGACAGACTCGATCCAGAAGAACGGTGTCTCGAGACGCTTCGAGAAGTCTCCTGTAAAGATACAGACCAGGGGTCGGCAACCTGTTCGGCATGACGTGCCATTTTTCAGGTTAACCACTGTGCCAATACCCCCCCCCCCCCATTTCTTGAACAACAGCTATACAGCGTGACCATACTGAACACCCCTGTGTGTGTGTGTGTGTCAGAGACAAGGCCAATGTATTAAAACCGTTCAGTTTAATTCACAAACAGAGATCACATTCAGAAGCTCAGAAACTTCCTCAATGCTGCCATGGGACATTTATTAATCGATACTGAATAGCTATTTTATATATCTCAGCAATGAGGGGGTAAAAATTGCTGTATTTTAAGTAACTAACAGCTTCATTGTTGGTAGAGAGCGAGATGAATATTTACAATTCTCTCTCTCGCTCTCAAAATGGACATATTTGAGAAAGAAATTCAAGTATTTGACCATTTAACATTTCTATCGTAAAACAGTTGACTAATATTAAATGATTCGCAGCTTCATCTTACCTCGCTCTCTTTCAACGTTAAACTGACGCTTCGCGCTCAGCATCTGTGAATGGTAAGCCCCGCCTACTTTGATTTGATTGGCCATCGCAGTAATTGTGACATTGACGAGCGCTCGCTGAGGCTTTGATCTGAAGCGCCTATGTGCAGCGGTCACGTAGACTAGCGCAAGTTAATTCTCACACTTTAATAGTATTTATAGCTCCTAACAGGGAGAAGTTATTACATTAAAATCTACGTCAGCATGCAGTTTTCCAATTGCTCACGTGCCAGCGATTATCCCTCTGCGTGCCACTGTTCGCCGACCCCTGGACTAGACACTTGTGTAAAAATGCTGTAAAATGAGGATGCTGTCAAAAATAGATTTTCTTTAACAATTAACTAATTAAATCCACATTTGGTGTGAGCATGCTTTGTGTTTAAAGCAGCTTTAGTTGTTCAGCGTTTCTCATCATAACAGTGCAGATGTATGTGCGATGCAAGCATAAGAGATTTATTCATCATCGAATGCAAACAGCTTCACGGATTATAACGAGAGTGTTTATTAAAGTGCATAAACTCACGCTAGACTCAGCGATGACGTTCTTTAGTAATGTAAATGTTTTCTGTAACTGCTTTTTGAATAGCTGAGGAAATGTAAGCATTATAATTAGCAAATTACAATGTTTCAATTTTATTTTTATGTTAATTACAAATTCAGTGCGGTTTTTAGCCTTACGCTGGAGTTGGTTCACTTTCCGACACTGAAACAAATTAAATAAATAATTAAATTAGCACGATAATATCGTGTATGAAAATTGAGTTATCACTATTCCTCAAGTCCAATTTTACATTTATGAATAAAGTTTAAGGAATTAATTTAATAAGACACTCTTTTGATAGTAAAACTGAATTAAACCATGCATTCAGAAAAATTAAGTGAACACACAAAATTTGGAAAAGCAATGGAATTAAAACTAGAATAGATATTATAATGGGCCAAATAAAGTGAATTGACAGCTGCTGACGACAGTATGTGTTATATTTTGACAAAACTTCACAGTGAGGAAGGTGTTTTCATAAACACACGTGCAGGTTTTCTGAAAGGGTTAATCCTGATCTCTCTCTATAATCCCTCTGAAACTGGATTTCAGCACAGAAACATCCTCATGAGCTCGTCTGTAATACCGTGTGAGAGAACGCTTAATTGAGTTTAGAGACATTATACACTCATGTGCAGAGAAAGATAAAACGTGGTGAAGTGTGAATTTCAGACGCGTGTGCATCGGCGGCACGTCCTCTTGATGGAGAGGCGGATTTGAGCGAGGGTCCCGAGGAGACATTTATAATTCATAAAGCTGTCAGTGCTGCCGAGCAGATGGACGGAGCATAAAACGGGTGTTTCGTATGAAACAAGGTCAGCGCTGTCATACTGTAAATGATCATAAACATGAGACAATTTGACAAGATGACAACGTCAGCTCATAGAGTCAGATACAGGCAAGGATAGGTGTTAGTCTCGCACGCGCGCACACACACACACACACACACACACACACACACACGTGAACTTTTACCCATTGTCCGAACTATACACAATATGACAATGCAGAAAAAAGATACATTACAGTAGCATTAGGGCTGTAACGATACGCGATATGAAACCGAAATCACGACACTCAGATCCACGATCCTGTGTCGCGGTGTGATAAGGGAGAATCGCGACACACCCCGTGACTACCTTTCCAATCATGTGACGCCTGCCTGCAAAAGTTGAGCTAGTTGCACACAGATTTTCCCCTCAAGGACATCGCGTGCGTGCTCCTTGCCCAAACAAAAGACGCAAAGATTGTGTGTGTCATCGCAAATAACGAGGACACGGATCCACACACTTATTGAACGCCTTGCTAGTGCTCGCCATGATAATAAAGGAAAACTGTATTCCTACCAGAATGCATGTTTCTTCAAACAGACCAGTCAGTGAAGACGAAGAAGAAGATGATGTATTCTCCCGGCGGTCCTTATATTATGGGTCGCGCCGGCCAACGGATGGTGTTTTTATATATGTATATTCAGACACGAGTCACGCTGAAGGCGTTCCCCGTAGCGACCCCTAGGGGACGCAGTTCGAAGTTCCCATGAAGGGGAACTTGATTGAAGAAGAATTTTTAACATGCTCGAATCATCTCCACAATGGAGTTTAGTTCTGTTTGTTTTTCAACAGTATTTTGTTACAAAGAAAACAGAAGTGTTATAGCTTTGGCTATTTATTTATTTTATATATGGCTATTTATATTGTTCATCATTTGCATAGTTAATCTTGTTCTTTGGTGTTCAGTTTATAAAGATTTTTCAAATGTTATTTAATAAAAAATATTGTTTTAAAAATCTCTCTTTTTTTTTTTCTCCCCACCCCCCACGAAAAAATCGTGATACGAACCGAATCGTGGGTTTGGTGTATCGTTACAGCCCTAAGTAGCATGCAAAATTTTGGAGTTGGTGAGATTTAAAAAAAAGTTAAGTCTCTTCTGCTCATCAAGTCTGTATTTACTTGATCAAAAACACTATAAAAATTGTGAAATATTATTATGATTTAAAACAGCTGTATTCTATATGAATATGTGTTAAACTGTAATTTATTTCTGTGATGCACAGCTGTATTTTCAGCATCATTACTCCAGTCTTCAGTGTCACATGATCTTCAGAAATCATAATAATATGCTGAGAAGTATTTCTGATTGCTATCAATGTTGAACACAGTTGTGATGCACAATATTTTAGTAGAAAACGTGATATTTATTTATTTTTCATGATTATTCAATTAGATAGTGAATTGGTGGGTTTTTGTTAAATGTGAGCCAAAATCATCACAATTAAAAGAACCAAAGACTTAAACTACTTCAGTCTGTGTGCAATGAATTTACTTAATACACGAGTTTCACAATGAGTTGAATTACTGAAATAAATGAACTTTTCCACCACATTATAATTTATTGAGATGCACCTTTATGTATTCGCAAAAGTCAATTTTGTAACAAATGTCTTTAAATGTCACTTTTGATGCTATATTACCACTAAACTGTCAAGTATGACACACTTTGTATTCTCTGAATACAGAAACACTGAGGAGGAGATAATAACAGCTATTCAAATGCCATGATAGAGAGTGGGTTAATTATCCACGGTTGCTGTTAAGAGCGTAGACAGGAGGACATCTGACCAGCAGCACAGAAAACCATCAAAACTGCAGTTTAAGCAACATTTAGAGCCGTTCATTCTGAAATCAGTTCAGGGAGGACACATGTATCAGAGCAGGTCAGCTACATTTATATTTTCAATCTCAAACAAATGAATCTGATGAACCAGGTGTCTAGCACTTCACCTGAGTTTAAGGATCTCATGAGCACAAATGCAGATTCGATGGTGATTATTCAGTAATCAGGAGTGAAACGAGCCTGCTATAAACCCAAACCAGCGGGAAACAGCGAATCGACTGACGATAATGTGCCATATGCATTCAGCGAGAGAGACGGGACTTACCTCCTCCAAGTGCTTAATTAACTACGACGACGACATGAGCCCGTTTGAAGGCATGATTAGCATTCAGAACATTGTTTGCTTCACTCATGCAGCCAAACAACCACTCTTACTTCATCTAAAAGGTACAAATCCAACCCATGGGGTGCAATTTGGCTCAAATCAAGAGAACAGCATAAAGCATGAATCAAAACCTCATCACGCACTGCTCTCAGAGAGACGAAATAATGCACATAGCGTGCACAGAACACATGGACGACTTACTAAATCTGCTTAATAAGCAGAATTTAACATACCATTCGTTATCAGAGCATGCATGGTTTATTTTACGGCATACAAAAAAATAATATCATGCATGTTCTGTATAGATCAAATGGTGCATGCAATGATTCACACCATTGAATCCCAAGAAATGCATGAAGTGACAAGATGCAAACTTTGAATGCAATGGAAGTCACTCTGGATAAAAACGTCTGCCTAATGCATAAGTGCAAAGGTACAGAATTTAAAGCTTTATGTGTGTATAAGACATTTTAATGGAATACGGTGCTGTGCGCCTGTGTCTGCTTGCAGAGATAATCACATGACTTAAAGAGTGTAATAAGATGATTACATGCCTGCCTTTATGATGCGGAGATGATTCAACCGCTCATGCATTCATGACTGACAGTCATGCTCAATAACACTCATGTAACCACACGAATATGAGGATTTCAACACCGTAACTAAGGAACAAATCAAACGATCTTTAGAAGAACAACAGACATTGTGCAAGAAAACTAGTGTTGTCACCGTGCCAAGATCCAGTGAAAATCCACTGTTCTCGGTACCAGAAAAAACATGCTAATAAAAAAAATTAAACAAAATATTCATAGTCAAACAAAAATAAAGATGTACAAAAAATCAATGTTATTCATTATACTTTTTTAAAATTGTGTTTCAAGTTTAAGTAATAAAAGTATGAAAAACAGTAAAAAAAAAAATAGTTTCACCCAATTTAATTTGTCGTAATGAAATTGAAACATTTAGTTTTTTGGTAAATAAAGGGGCTTTACTATTAAAATTAAAACATGGAAGACATATTGTGAGATTATTTCTTAAAAATAAAGTTTGATTAATTTAATTCAACAGTAGTAGTATCCCATACATTGTACTAAATAAAAGTAATATATTTCAATATAATATATATTGTTAAGTAAAAACAAACTTATTCTGACGGGTTGCCGTGAATATATCTTTAAATTGACGCTGGTTTTACTCAAACGAAACGCTCAAATTCTGGTGAAGTGACTCCCAGAACAGTTCTGGAGATGATGTTTATGTATTTATGTCCTCATTGAGACGGCAGATGCTCAAATCACTTAAGTTACTTTTAAAAGTAATGCATTACAATATTGCGTTACTCCTTAAAAAAGTAACTGATTACGTTACTTAGTTACTTTTCATGGAAAGAAATAAGTTACAATATTGCGTTACTCCCTAAAATAGTAACTGATTACGTTACTTAGTTACTTTTTATGGAAAGAAATAAGTTACATTACTTTTGCGTAGGGCTGTGTAATTAATAGAAATTCAGTTTTGATTTCAATTTTGGCCTCCAACGATTATGAAAATACAATAATTGAGATAAAACGACTGCGCTCCATTCTGCCCCCTTTCCAGCGGGGCGCTTTCACTCCTTCATACAAGCCCTTTTTCAAGTAAAATCAGTTAAATCATGTAATGTGACGTGCTCGAGTTATTAAAGTTGATTAGATTTATTAAAGTTTGTAAAAGCGCGAAAGAGAACTTGCGCTGTTTCTCAGGAGGCTTGCATTCAGAGACGGAGCAGGATTATAAAGTCATCTTTTAGTATGTACCTAAACGCTCAAATACACACAGATATGCATCGCTTAATGAGTATTCACGTAAACCCTCGTCGGTTATGTAATAAAGGAACGTAGACAGATGAGACTGAAAATACGCATGTAAAAGTATATTGGATCCGTGCTGCTCTTAAAGTGACAGTGCACTATATTGACTGTGTGCTTAATATAAATCAAACAACAAAAGACAGAATCACTCCCTGCTTTCTATAGTAGGCTGTTAACTGAATACTTTAGACTTGCATAAAAGAAAAAGATTCTGGCCACGTTTTCTGCGTCGTGGAAATCGTAGCGCTGTATGCGTAAAGAACCGGGTTGGCGGGGTATTCTGTGCCTGAAAAAACCTGGTACAGTGACGTTTTCATTGTTTTAGTACCGACTTGGTACCGAAGTACCAGGTCTTTTGACAATACTCAAGAAATGTAAATAAACAAAAAACCATTAGGTGAGAGAAAATAAAACATAACTTTATAATTTCCATATAATTATTATAACACCTAAAATACATTGCATGTAAAAAGTGTTGAAGGATACATTGTGCATAGAACAAAAAAAAAAAAGAAACATTGATATTTAATATTAATACATTTTCTGTACAATTTTCTTTCAATACAAGTGTGGTTATTTTATTGGCTTGTGTTTTTTAAATTCAGTGTCATTAAAATGGAGTTAAATTAAAAGTCTTACAAAATTACTTTGTAATAATTATTTTATTAAATACTATAAAGCATTTTCGGTGTTTGACCAAGCACATCCTGAATTCTGTTTCGGTGCATCCCTACATTTACTGTAACTACATACAGAGCACTGTTTGCAACCACGCGCTCCTTTAAACTATTACACACACACACTCGCTCGCACACAAACACTTGCTCGCTCACACACACACTCGCTCGCAACACACACACACACACACACACTCGCTCGCACACACCACACACCACTCGCTCGCACACACACACACACACACACACACACACTCACTCTCGCTCACACACACACTCTCGCTCACACACACACTCTCGCTCACACACACAGACACACACGCTCACTCACTCTCTCACACACACACACTCACACACACACACACACTCTCGCTCACACACACTCTCGCTCACACACACTCTTGCTCACACACACACACTCTCGCTCACACACAGACACACACACTCACTCTCGCTCACACACACTCACTCACACACAGACACACGCTCACACACACACTCACTCTCGCTCACACACACACTCACTCTCTCACACACACACACACACTCTCTCACACACTCACACACACTCACACACGCACACTCACTCTCACACACAGACACACGCTCACTCACTCTCACACACACACACACACACTCTCGCTCACACACACTCTCGCTCACACACAGACACACGCTCACTCACTCACACACACTCACTCACACACACTCACTCTCGCTCACACACACTCACTCTCTCTCTCACACACACACACACACTCTCTCACACACACACACACTCACACAAGTATGCAGAGAGACATTTAAGAGGGTTTAATCTCCAAATAAATTTAAATTCATGTTGCTGAAAAATGTTAATGTTATGTGTATGGACTCTTGTTTTTGTTCCACATTAGCTTTCATGTTCACTAATCTTTGCCTCTCACAAAAGCCACAATTCTTCTAGAAGACAGTAAAGGCTTGTGTCATGTCTGAGCTTTAGTTAGGATCAAAGCTGGAAGTTAAGTTGCACAATGTTTAGATTGTATTAT
This sequence comes from Oxygymnocypris stewartii, assembly GCA_003573665.1. Lineage (NCBI taxonomy): Eukaryota > Metazoa > Chordata > Actinopteri > Cypriniformes > Cyprinidae > Oxygymnocypris > Oxygymnocypris stewartii. The sequence goes on from QVTF01021272.1 coordinate 50,973, forward strand.
TAATACTATTATTTTGATTTATGTCTTAGTTTTAGATTGTACTAGGTTTACTTTACTTGTACTTGCATTTTTAATGTAATGTGGCAATCAAATGCACTAAATGGGTTTAGTTTTCAGTTATTAATACATGCTATTTCAGCAATAAAAAAAATATTTTTTCTAAAAAGGAAACAAATGACTCGTTCATTTTAAGAGACTTATTTTCTCTTGTATATTTAGGATTGCTCTTTAAAAAGAAAAAGTATTTCTTATCCGATTAATCAATGACATTTTTGGGAGAATACTCGATTACTAATATATTTGATAGCTACAGCCCTAATATGGTCACTTATAAATTAATGTCCCAAGGGATCACGAGCAGCTCTTCCTGTAATGGAGAAGTCTATTTAAAGCTGTAAGTCTTTGCCAGCATTTTCATTTCTGAAAATCTTTCGACTTTTGTCATGATGTTTAGTTCCCTATGAGTAGTGTGATTACAGGAATAGTGCACCAAAAATGTGTTTCTACATCAGATTTAGAGAAACGCATCATTCTGTCTCAGCAATGGATGCTCTGCAGTGAATGGGTGCCGTCAGAATGAGAGTCTGATAAAAACATCACAATAATTCACAGTCCATCAGTTAACATCTGGAGAAGACAAAGCTGAAACAAATCCAGCATTAATACGTTTTTAACTCCAATAATCCATAACGCTTCCTCTAGTGAAACAGTGTTCTGGTCTGAATCAGGAGAGAAATCTGCAGCGTTTACAAGACAAAACAGCTCTAAACTAATATGTGGCTGGATTTTAATGTAACAGATCGAAACAGAGCTGCACTTCCTCACAGAGTGCCCAAAACATCAGAAACCACTACTTTCCCAAAATAAACTCAATATTTCCCCAATTTAATAATTGCACCCCTACTGAAGAAAACTCACCTTCATTCTTGGTGAAAAAATCTGAATGTGCAAATATAGCGATTTATAGCAGCCTGCCAACTCCTGAGAGACCGCCACAGCCAAGAAACCAATGTTTAACTCACACCAAACCAACCACATGACCAGATAATGCTGATTTCTGTTATTCAGTTTATTAGTTAAATACACAAATAGTCATGTTACACAACCTATACATGTATCCGTTTGTTTTAATGTCATTCTTTTAATATTACTTGCTCAAATGTTATTTCGATTGCTATATTGTTCCAAATTACACCGTTGTATATGTTCGCTTCTATGCATGCTTTGGCAATGCAAAATGTGCTTTTGTCATGCCAATAAAGCTATTTGAATTGACAACAGGTGAACTTTTTAACATTCTGACGGCACCCATTCATTCACTGCAGAGGATTGTATGAGTGTTGCAATGTTACATTTGTACAAATCTGATGAAGAAACAAACTCATCTAGATCTTGGATGATCAGAGGATGAGCACATTTACAGCTAATTTTCATTTTGGGTGAAATATTCCAAGGGTCTGAGTGACATATGCAACTAACAAAAAAATTAAATATACAAAAAAAGACCCGTTTAATGTGGTTTTCCAGGCATGGGAGTTACAGCAGATCAGAGATAGATGAGAATCCTTTCTTTGCCATCCCCTGAAATCATAATCAGTCAGGTAACCGCTGGCTAAACAGACAAATGTCCTTGTTTCAGGAAATCGAATTCACTTTTAACTCCACATTACCACCTTTGCACCAACACTATGCCAGTGCTCAATCTGGAACCGGTCCGCTGTAGAAAAGGTGAAACTAATTACAATCAACCAATCTCGTGCGCTGATATTCCAGCTACTTTATTTGCCTGTCCATAAAGAGAAACCTTTACTGATTTTCACTAGTGATTAATGGTTTATAAAAATGGCTGTCCAGAGGTCATGGAAACATTGTGAGGACTCATATCCATAGCAGAAAAACATACATATACATTCCCATGACCGTCTCCTCTTGAGAATAAACAGATCCGTCTGTTCTGCATCTGATTAGGAGGCGTGCTCTTCCCGTTTATGCCCAGAGGGAACCGGCTGTTCGTTTGTCCCGTCGGTCAAGTCTCTCGATATCGAACCATTCAAGGTGGTTCAACTCCACAACCACGATGTTCTGCAGGAACACATTTAACATGCAATTTAATGAAGAAGAGTTGTTGTTGTTAATCCTTCTCAGAGCCCTACAAACGCCATATTAGGCTAGAGAAAGCCCGGTTCGTTGACTTTTCCCTCGAGTCATTTCACATTTTCAGCCTGGCCTGACCTGTATAAAGCATCTATATATGACTCCAGATGTACAAGAGTCTCACAAGAGCTTCATCTGTGAGCAGCTCCTTCAAAACTTTCAACTCTGTAATTACCTTCAATGAGAGCGTGGAGCCAATCAAGCCTCGAGAGATCAGATCATGTTAAAACAAGCCTGCGACTGCAGTATGAATATGAATATGATGCAGTGGTAGAGCTGGGTGATCAACCTTGAGACTAAATTAGATTTGCATCTCAACATTTATATGTGTGCTTAAATTCAAAATGACATTCATTTAAACTAATGTTTCTTTAAAGACGTGTGTCAACCACACACAGACAGAGACAGAGACAGAGAGACACAGACAGAGAGACACAGACAGACAGACAGACAGAGAGACAGACAGAGACACAGACAGAGACACAGACACAGACAGAGAGACAGACAGAGAGACAGACAGAGAGACAGACAGAGAGACAGACAGAGAGACAGACAGAGAGACAGACAGAGAGACACAGACAGAGACACAGACAGAGGACACAGACAGAGACACAGACAGAAGACACAGACAGAGACACAGACAGAGACACAGACAGAGACACAGACAGAGACACAGACAGAGACAGACAGAGACAGAGACAGACAGAGACACAGACAGAGACACAGACAGAGACACAGACAGAGACACAGACACAGACACAGAGAGAGACACAGACAGAGACACAGAACCAGACACAGGAGAGAGACACAGACACAGACACAGACACAGAGAGAGACACAGACACAGAGAGAGACACAGACACAGAGACACAGACAGAGGACTAAACTTCAAAGCAGTCAATAACATGTTTAGGTCATATTTCACCACAAAATCAAAAGAAAATAAATAATATTTCTCACACACAGACACAGACACACCAAATAAAATATAATAAAACCAATACAAGCTTACAAGTTACATTTTGCCTCTGTGTGTTTGGCAGATGCTTTTTTTCTAAAGCAACTTGCATTACATTAAAAATATAGGCTACATTTGATAAACAAATGTATTCGCATTTCTAAATATTTGTAGAGCATGGTAGAGTATAACTGCCTTTACATTTATTATTAAAAAAAATGGACTAACATCGTAACTGACTGCATGAATTCAATTAAAATCTGTTCTGTATCAATACTGAGAATACAAAATTAAAAAATATGAAAAAAATAAAAATTCCCAAAATGCACTTTCAAAAGTCCACATATTACAGTGACATCCAGATATTACAGTGATCAAGTCAAATTGATTTACAGAGCACTTTTCACAGCAGCTTTACAGTAAATCATGATGTTAATGTTTACAATATCACAGTCGCATTATCAGATCACAGCTGTGTGATCATTTACATTTAGCAACAATACAAGCAACCAAAAAGTTAATATTTGCTATATAGTATCACTTTGCATGAGTGTATCTGGAAATAAAAGTTGCAGAACTATGCAAGTAAAGATGGATTTCATATAAAGAGATGGGGAATACGGTTTATATTTTGCAATGTAATCCGGTTGAGATTGCAAATACTGCATCTCTTGCATGATATATATCCAACTTTACATAGAGAGCTGTGCGATAATACAGTGAAAAACTCATGAAAATAACCTCACAAGGTAAAGACATGTTCATGGTCACTGATATGCGTCTCTCGGTCAGTACTCGCTGTGTGTCCATGACGTGGGCAGCACGTGAAGGCCTTGAATGATTCCCGGTCCTCTGATTTAAGGCGGTCTGTTAGAGACACGGTGAAAAAAGTCTGACAGGATTGATGTCCCCGTCAAACGCACAGGACAGCTGCACGGTGACTATCGATTCCTGGATCGACCGGCGGAGTTTGTGCATGCACGGAGACTTCATAAAACATCTCATCCGTGCCAGATCTTCCCCACGACCCGGTCAAACCGAACCTACAGCGAGAGAAATGAACCATGCCCTGCTGACTCAAACATCACCGGCTGCGGAGGACGGATTAGGATAATGGTATATAAAGTGTGACGGTAGAAATGAGTGCTACACTGCTTAAACAGCATTGGATATATTTGCACATTAGGCATATTCAGCATGCAGAAAAATAGGCTGAAAATCTATCCACAGTGTGTTAAACGCTTAACGTGGTGTTAAAAATCAGTGTTAAAGTGACAGTGCACTCAAATAATACTCAATTCTGTCAATTAACTCGTGTCATAAACACATATCACTTTCCTTTTCTTCTACTAGGTTCTCTTACAAACCGTATGACTTTCTTTCTGTGATATTTTGAAGATTTTGGGCTCCAATCACACTGAAACCATTGACTTATGAAAGCTTGCTTCTACCACAGGATAAATAAATAATAAAATTGCAACTTTTTCCTCTGACAATCCAGATGTTTTTGTCCCCTCACAATTCTGAGAAAGATGAATTGCAAGAATCAGAAATGCAAGATATAAACTCACAATTTTGAGAAACAAAGTGTCAGAATTGCGAGATATAAAGAAAAGTCAGATTTGTGAAATATGAAGATTTTACTCTTCATATATAAAGATGAAGTTTTTTTATTCTGTGGCGGAAACGGAAAAAAAATGAGAAATATAAACTCAAAAATCAGTTTATATCGTGTAAATATATCATGGAATAGTAATATTTCTGTCAATTTCTTTAAGTTAGTACAAACATTAATTTTGGCGGGATGTAGTGAAGATCTTTAACTTTGTGCGTTTTAATACATTTTACAATAATAATAAATTGTAGAAGAAAAAGTGGACTGAAAAAGTATCTTGCAAGATATTCAGACTTTTTTTTCCTGTAATTCTCAGATTTTCTAGAAAAAGTCTGAATTGTAAGATAAAAAGTGATAGTATACCCAAAAATATGAATTCTGTCATAATTAAAATTCCAACCCCATATGACTTTATTTTCTACTTTCTCTTACAACTTTCTGTAATATTTTGAAATATGTTGGGGTCCAAGCAACATTGGACCACACTAACTTATGGAAATATGCTTTTGCTGCGGGATGAAAAAATTAAATAAATACATTTAAATAACTAACGTCATTGCAACTTTCTCTAAATTAATTTTTTCAATTCTCAGAAAAAAATGAATTGTGAAAATTAGAATTGCGAGATATGAACTTACAATTACCTTTCTTATTTTTCATTGTGTGGCGAAAAACAAAAAAACAGAAATGCTAGAGACCGAATTGAGATTAAAAGCCAGGTTTTTACTCTGTGGCAGAAAAAGGCTCCCATAAGCTTTGAATGTACACACAGAGACACACACACCAAAGAGAGACAAACACACACACACACAGAGAGACACACACACGCACAAACACTCACAGAGACACACACACACACAGAGAGAGACAAACACACACACACACACAGAGAGACAAACACACACTCACAGAGACACACGCACGCACAGAGACACACACAGAGACGAACACACACACACACACACACAGGAGACAAACACACACACACAGGAGACAAACACACGCACACACACACAGGAGACAACACACACACAGGAGACAAACACACACACACACACAGGAGACAAACACACGCACAGGAAACAACACACACACACAGAGACAAACACACACACACACAGAGACAAACACACACACACACAGAGACAAACACACACACACAGAGACAAACACACACACACAGATATTTTTCAAAATGCATGAGGGTGAGTAAATCATGACAGAAATGTAAACTATCCCTTTAACTGTTGCAGAAGGCCTTCGGCATGGAGCATGTGTGTGCATGCGAGCGGTGCAGAGACGGCTCTTGGAGCAGCGGCTGGAACGGAGCCAGTGCTGAGAGTAATGCAGAGGAAAGAGAAGCGCTCCAGCCGTAAAGAGTGGAGTTTGAACTGCTGCGGCAGCACAGAGTGACCGGCACGCGACTACTGACCCGTTCCCAAACCCTGTCCAAGTTCAAGTCGATTCCCACTGAAGAGATTTATTTAGCTCTTTGCACTAGTTATCTGGTGTTACTCAACACATGAGTCGCTGAAAAACAGCTGGAACAGTCTGAACTGATTCACAGAATTTATTTTTACTTGAATCTTGTTTTTAACAAAGTAATCCATTAAAACTCATCTTTGATGATAAATTGAAAAAAAAAATCTACATGAAAATAATTATTCATGCCTCAATTTAACTTTCC
>QVTF01021273.1:0-64938 GCA_003573665.1 Oxygymnocypris stewartii
GCAGCCTTTGTCAGTCGATGCATTGCCAAACGGGATATATCACTCTCCGAAGGGCACTTCAGAGTGAAAACAATCATGGCCGCCATATTGCAGGGTCATTCTAAACCAAAGTGCTCAAAACTAGCCACTTCGAAGGGCCCTTCGGAATGAAGGGTACAACTGATGAACACTTCAGGCTCCCATGATCCTTTGCACAGATTATTTGCATGATGATGGCGCCTCCATGTGGGCTTGGGATGATGATGCAGCAGGCACTTCAAGAAACAGTTGTTTGGTCCCCTTCAACCCTTCAAAGCACTCACTCCAGAGGGTAAACACTTTGAAGGGATTATAGCATAGGGATGAGCCCTTCTGAATGGAACGCAAGGAGTGACCACTATCCTCAGTCGCCACTTCTTCACCCGATGTCCACACCAGCCCTTGGCCCAAACAGTGATATACAGGTGTGGTGGAAGATTGCAGATTTTTCCTATTACAGTGTTCCGTTCTTTTAGAGATGCAGCCCCAGTTATTTCAAACAGACAGAGCAAAGATTGTTTAGATCATCTCCTTGTTGACTGGTCACGCATTGCAATGGGCAAAGTCTATTTGAGAACAAGATGGCCTAACCAAATGACCCTACACTCTAGAAGCTTAATTTCATGAAGTGTTTGGTCAGACCGTCAACACCCTTTCAGTGCATGATTAGCTATATCATCTCAAATAAGGAAGATTGTCTGTCACTGACTATGCTCTCTCTTTTCACAGCAAGAGGATGGAATGAAGCAGCACTGATCATAGCACATCGTCAGGGACTTTTCCCTTCATTATGTGTGCAGATGATGATCTATGATGACACTATGGGGCTTGAGAATCTCATTCAGAGCTCTATCCGAGTGTCCTAACGTCTCACTGCGTGTCATCTCAACCAAACCCCACTACAATCTCCATCCACTCTAGCACCTGGAGGGCTCCACTGCAGACATCATACTGGAAAGCCCATGGAGGTGTTTTGGTATCACAGGCTGATATCGGAACTGATTAATTAATTAATCTTTAACATGCATTTTTCTGTGTAACTAATGCAAAGGACACAGATAACGCACATTACTAGATTTACACAAGCAAGTTCAATAAACTGTTGCACTTTAAGTCAACTAGAAAGGGTTAGTAAGGGGATTTATTAGGTTTTAAACTAATGGATGTTTAACTCCTTTACATACTTTAACAAAATGGATAAATGTAAGCAGCTTTACAAAACTTGGAAAATATGTTTATTATATTTGATAGTTGAATATTACAGGGTTATATAAACATCGTTTATGATCTGAAATAGTCTGAAATACTGCAACCCGATCTCTTTAGAAAACTATTTTATGAGGAGGTGATATTGCATCAATTAAACATATGATTGTTTGATAAAAACATAAACATGAAGATCCACCCCCAAACATAACCGTCAATAGGATTGGATTAATTAATGCAAATTAGCCACAAATTCACTAAAATGTAAAAATATCTATGAGATGCTTTGACCTTCTATAGATTCATTACCTGTCAAAGGCTTCATTTATAAAAGACAAGGGCATGATTCAAAAAACTAGACATGATAATCATATGTGTGTTATGAAACCTCCGTGTATTTCACATGTGTGTTTCTGTAGATCTGTGTGGATGTCGTATATATCTCAGCACTGGTCCCACATACTGGAGTGTGTTCTTGGGTTTTCATTCCATCTGTGTATGCTGAAGCGAAAGCAACAACACATCTTTTGTGAGGCTGGTATTACACACGTTTGAAAGCAATAGTTTGGTGTTTTTGGCACTTAAAATAAACATGGAGAGCAAGCATACCTGGTTCTTGTTCATGCAGGTCCCACAGAGACATCCGATCAGTCCGTTGACGACCTGTGCCAGCAGAAGCACAGCCTCCAGAGTCCCGATGCACAAGAGAATGGAAAACAGGACCACGTTCCACATCGCCACATTCTGCGGCCGCACACACACCGTCCATGACGTCTGGTTGAACAGGTAACTCTCTCTGAACGGAGGAAAGCACAGATGTGAAAACAGAGTATGTTCTAACATGTTATAAGCAAACCGCATGGTTTGGGGTTTTCACAATCAAGTTCTGCCAGAGAGTTTTGTGCATTTCTGAGAATGAGATTTGTTTCCCCAGCATCATCATCACAGGTGCACATTATACACACTGTATAGTGTACAAACAAAAAGGTAAATGTGAGTGCTGTTACTCTGTAGTGCTGTTTAGGAAGGGGTAGATGAACATCCCGTCTCCTGTGTCACACAGAGGACCATCCTGCAGGCCAACGGCGGAGATGATCATACAGTACAGAGCTCCAGCAACACCCAACACAGACATCAGCATGGACAGCATCATCTGCCACACACACACACACACACATACACTTCAGTCAACTGGATTGCTTCTTTGTCAGGGTCAAATGCAGCCTACTTAAAGTGTTTGTGTGTGTGTGTGTGTGTGTGTGCAGGGCTGCTGCTGGCTAAATGGGTGCCTAAGCAGGATTGTATTGTTGTGCCCCCTTCAAATATTATGGAAGTAAACAAAAAAAAAACACATACTATAGGGGTCAAAATATAACTTTAATAGAATATAAATTAAATAAAAACATTGTATTTACAAATTAAATAATGTTTTAATTCAGAATGACAAAGCTCAGCTTGAACTTACAATTGTAGCTCTAGACAGACCTATGGCAGTAATACAGTTGTCTGATTGAATTTATGGTCTCAAGCATTCAGAAATCACACAAAAGAAAATTAAGCAGTTTTACTACGAAAACCATGGTTAATTTTTGTAAGGGTTGTGATGTCCACGTGTTTTTTTTGTTGAGAAAATCATAGAGGCTGTGTCATCTATAGGAAAAAGGTGGTCAAACAAATCAAGATTAAATGGATATTTTAATAAAATTATTGGTCAATAGCCTATTAAACAAGGATATGATCGTCCTGTAAATGTAACGGCAGCAATTACCAGGCCTTTGGCTCCCTTTACAGGAATTTATAACATTTAATACTGAAAAAAAAGACACCATCACAAATTTGGTAATGGTTTTACTGGTTATAATGGGACTTGTATTGGTTTTACCGTTTATAATAAGATTAATAATGGTTTTACTGGTTATAATGAGACTTGTAATGGTTTTACTGGTTATAATGGGACTTGTATTGATTTTACTGGTTATAATGGGACTTGTGTTGGTTTTACTGTTTATAATGAGACTAATATTGGTTTTACTGGTTATTATGGGACTTGTATTGGTTTTACTGGTTATTATGGGACTTGTATTGGTTTTACTGTTTATGAGACTAATAATGGTTTTACTGGTTATTATGGGACTTGTATTGGTTTTACTGTTTATGAGACTAATAATGGTTTTACTGGTTATTATGGGACTTGTATTGGTTTTACTGGTTATAATGGGACTTGTATTGGTTTTACTGGTTATAATGGGACTTGTATTGGTTTTACTGGTTATAATGAGACTTGTAATGGTTTTACTGGTTATAATGAGACTTGTAATGGTTTTACTGGTTATAATGGGACTTGTAATGGTTTTACTGGTTATAATGAGACTTGTAATGGTTTGACTGGTTATAATGAGACTTGTGTTGGTTTTACTGGTTATAATGAGACTAATATTGGTTTTACTGGTTATTATGGGACTTGTATTGGTTTTACTGTTTATGAGACTAATAATGGTTTTACTGGTTATAATGGGACTTGTATTGGTTTTACTGGTTATAATGGGACTTGTATTGGTTTTACTGGTTATAATGAGACTTGTAATGGTTTGACTGGTTATAATGAGACTTGTGTTGGTTTTACTGGTTATAATGAGACTAATATTGGTTTTACTGGTTATTATGGGACTTGTATTGGTTTTACTGTTTATGAGACTAATAATGGTTTTACTGGTTATAATGGGACTTGTATTGGTTTTACTGGTTATAATGGGACTTGTAATGGTTTTACTGGTTATAATGGGACTTGTATTGGTTTTACTGGTTATAATGGGACTTGTATTGGTTTTACTGGTTATAATGAGACTTGTAATGGTTTTACTGGTTATAATGAGACTTGTAATGGTTTTACTGGTTATAATGGGACTTGTATTGGTTTTACTGGTTATAATGAGACTAATATTGTTTTTACTGGTTATTATGGGACTTGTAATGGTTTTACTGTTTATAATGAGACTAATATTGTTTTTACTGGTTATTATGGGACTTGTATTGGTTTTACTGGTTATTATGGGACTTGTATTGGTTTTACTGTTTATAATGAGACTAATAATGGTTTTACTGGTTATAGTGGGACTTGTATTGGTTTTACTGGTTATAATGAGACTTGTATTGGTTTTACCGTTTAATGAGACTAATATTGTTTTTACTGGTTATTATGGGACTTGTATTGGTTTTACTGGTTATTATGGGACTTGTATTGGTTATAATGAGACTTGTATTGGTTTTACTGTTTATAATGAGACTAATATTGTTTTTACTGGTTATTATCGGACTTGTATTGGTTTTACTGGTTATTATGGGACTTGTATTGGTTTTACTGTTTATAATGAGACTAATAATGGTTTTACTGGTTATAATGAGACTTGTAATGGTTATAATGGGACTTGTATTGGTTTTACTGGTTATAATGGGACTTGTATTGGTTTTACTGGTTATAATGAGACTTGTAATGGTTTTACTGGTTATAATGGGACTTGTATTGGTTTTACTGGTTATTATGGGACTTGTATTGGTTTTACTGTTTATAATGAGACTAATAATGGTTTTACTGGTTATAATGGGACTTGTATTGGTTTTACTGGTTATAATGAGACTTGTAATGGTTTTACTGGTTATAATGGGACTTGTATTGGTTTTACTGGTTATTATGGGACTTGTATTGGTTTTACTGTTTATAATGAGACTAATAATGGTTTTACTGGTTATAATGGGACTTGTATTGGTTTTACTGGTTATAATGAGACTTGTAATGGTTTTACTGGTTATAATGGGACTTGTATTGGTTTTACTGGTTATTATGGGACCTGTATTGGTTTTACTGGTTATAATGAGACTTGTATTGGTTTTACTGGTTATTATGGGACTTGTATTGGTTTTACTGGTTATACTGAGACTTGTATTGGTTTCACTGGTTATAATGGGACTTGTATTGGTTTCACTGGTTATAATGGGACTTGTATTGGTTTTACTGGTTATAATGGGACTTGGAATTGTTTTACTGGTTATAATGAGACTTGTATTGGTTTTACTGTTTAAAATGAGACTAATATTGTTTTTACTGGTTATTATGGGACTTGTATTGGTTTTACTGGTTATTATGGGACTTGTATTGGTTTTACTGTTTATAATGAGACTAATAATGGTTTTACTGGTTATAATTGGACTTGTATTGGTTTGAATGGAAACTGTAATGGACCCTGTTGTTGGTCTCTGGTAATTGGTCACTTTCTATTGGTGGCTTGTTAAAACCAATAAATCCTAATGAATATATCCCAAAACACAGAAAAACATTTTATAATGGGTTTAATGGTTAAAATGTGATGGTTTGTAATTTTTCTAATGGTATTTTTTCTTTATTTGTGATGGTATTTGAATTTTCTATGATGATTATATAGTTTTCTTTCAGCAGGGTTGCCTCATTTTTTTTATATAATGCATTTTAAGTCATTTTAAAGCCTGTTGTTGGCTTAGGTTTGTTTTTATAACCACATAAATATTGTCTTAATACTTCTTTGTATAGACTATTATTACTTGAAGTAACAAAACTATGCTTCATTTGCTATTTTCATTATACATGTTGCCCCTTGGTAATATTATTAGAAAATACGGGATTAGTTTCCATTGTTATGCTGATGACACTCAACTATATATCTCAACAAAACCAGATGAAACTTCTAAGCTAACGGAGTGTGTTAAAACTGTAAAAGATTGAATGACCAATCATTTTCTCCTATTAAATTCAGATAAGACAGAGATATTACTTATTGGACCTAAAAACGGTACACAGAATCTCTTGGATTACAATCTGCAACTAGACGGATGTACTGTTCCTTCCTCTACAGTTAAAAATCTGGGTGTTATATTAGACAGCAACCTATCTTTTGAAAATCATATTTCCAATGTTACAAAAACACCATTCTTCCATCTTAGAAACATTGCCAAGCTACGGAACATGTTAAGTGTTTCTGATGCAGAAAAGTTAGTTCATGCATTCATGACCTCTAGACTGGACTATTGTAATGCACTGCATCTTCAATAAACAAGCTACAGATAGTACAAAATGCTGCGGCTAGAGTCCTTACCAGGTCAAAAAAATATGATCATATTACTCCAATTTTACAGTCTCTGCACTGGCTACCTATTAAGTTCCATATCAGTTACAAAATATTATTACATATAAGGCCCTAAATGATTTATCTCCTGCGTACCTAACTAATCTTCTATCACGCTACAATCCAACCCGCTCCCTAAGGTCGCAAAACTCTGGACTCTTGGTAGTACCTAGGATAGCAAAGTCCACTAAAGGAGGTAGAACTTTTTCATATCTGGCTCCCAAACTCTGGAATAGCCTTCCTGATAACATTCGGGGTTCAGACACACTCTCTCTGTTTAAATCTAGATTAAAGACGCATCTCTTTAGCCAAGCATTCATATAATGCATCTCACAATCTAGTAATGCAGGTATATCTGATCAAACGCACATTATTATGCTTTAGCTTGGGTTGAACAGATAAGTTTTGCTTGGATGGAACAACATCTAAGCTCTTTATTTGTTTTCTGTTTCTGCCATGGGATTAACATCCCATAATTACATTTATGCATTTAGCAGACGCTTTTATCCAAATCAACTTACAATTGCATTCAGGTTATACATTTTCATTAGTACATGTGTTCCCTGGGGATCGAACCCACAACCTTTTGCACTGCTGACACAATGCTCTACCACTGAGCCACAGGAACACACATACACACATAATTACACAATCTTCAGTCTGGATCCAAACCTTAAATGGTCTGAGATGACCAAACACCTGAGAAGACATGATGATAACCATCAGGGATTATACTGAATTAACCAAAGAGTTTCTACAATATAAATTTATTTTAGAAGCTTAATTTTCTGTAAAGCTGCTTTGCAACGATTGTATCGTAAAAAACGCTATACAAATAATCTTGAATTTGATTGAATTGAGTTAATTTGCGGTTTCCATGGCTACAAGAAGGGAACATGGAAACTCGGAGAGAATATTAGATGTGGTGGTGAAGTTATTACTGACATTAAAACACATTACTAACCTCAGCACCCAAAATCCTGTTTCACAGGATTATGAATGTAGCCTACCTGAAAGTGACGCACGGGCTTCGTTTTCATCTTTTTTTTGTTATTTTCTCGCCGCCGGATTGATGATGCATAGTTGTCCATCAATTATGATAATTTGCATTCATCCGCAATCATGAGGTGCGAGCGGTCGCGGGCCTGGATGTGGGAATGGCGACGTCACGGTTTTTTTTTTATTTGAGCAACAAGCTGCGTACTCTACTTATAGGGAGCGGCGGTACTGAGTGTGTGTGTGTGTGTGTGTGTGTGTGTGTGTTTATGATATCTGTTCGTTATTAGATTATGTGACTGACAGCATGTTAACTTTTACATGCATCAACAGTAGTGCTGCCCATCATTACTGTAAAGTGTGCTTGCATGTGTGACAGGTTTAGTTCTATAACATTCTGATAATCTTTTATTGAGTGAAGTTTGAAAAGACCACTATAGAAGAAGCTACACATTTTTGAACAAAGATGAAGCAGAATACATTTCTGCTGTCACAAATATAACGTGCATACTTTATCTGTTACGAGATGAAGTCAGTTGCTCACCCCACATCTGTTAGCGCAGCAGCTGTTCTCCAGCCCCGCGGCCCTCATGATCGACGCTGGCAGAAATGCCTGCAGAAATCACACAAACACACATTAACTCGCTCGCTCGTGTCCCTTAGAAACTCTCAGACTCACCAGCAGTCCTGCTCCGATCACCCCGGGGAAGAACCAGATCTTCTCAGTGATCTCCTCGGTCCTCCACACCTCACCATTGGGAAAAAACAGAAGGATGTTTCCGACCACAGCTAAGAGACCGAGCGGGAAGAGAAGGTCTGCGGTGCATTTAGCGCATTTACCCGTACACATGATGAGCTGATTTAGATTGTCACTTAACCTGTGAAACAGAGTGTCTTGCATTGAAATCATGAACCAGTCATGAAGCATGAATCAGTTACATAATATATGTGAGCCTGGAGCACAAAAGCAGTCATAAGCAGCACATGCATATTTGTAGCAATAGCCAAAAATGTATGGGTCAAAATTATACATTTTTCTTTTATGCCAAAAATCACTAGGATATTAAGATCATGTTCCATGAAGATATTTTGTAAATGTCCTACCGTAAATATATCAAAACTTAACTTTTGTATAATAATATGCATGGCTAAGAACTTAATTTGAACAACTTTAAAGATGATTTTCTCAATATTATGATTTTTTGCACCCTCAGATTCCAGATTTTCAAATATTGTCCAATCATAACAAACCATACATCAATGGAAATATTATTTATTCAGCTTTGATGTCTCAGTTCCTAAAAAATGTACCCTAATGACTGGTTTTGTGTTCCAGGGTCACACGATGATCAACATGTAATTTTCTTTTTAGCAGGATCATATTCAGTCTACAAACTGCTCACCTTTCACCTGAGTTCTGCTGTTCCACTTACTTCTACTCGCTGACTTCAGTGTGGACGAGAGAAAGACGGTTCTTATAGTTTCTGTCGAGGCTGATAGTTAGCGAGGCTTGGCAATGAGCTGTGAAGTGATGAGAGGTAATGTTAGCATGAGCACATCTGACACACACAGCTATCTGTCCTTGCGGTCAATCACCCTGCTTTCAAACACCCAAAACTCACAATCAGTAACAGCCTCTGTCCACAAGTTTGAGATACAGAGAAAGAGAACAAATCTAATGTAAAGGCCTAGCATTTTTTGAAAGTGATGGTAACACTTTACAATAAAATTCCATTAGTTACCTATGTTTAATGCATTAACTAACAATAACATTGAGCAATGCATTTGTTACAATATTTATTAATCTTTGTTAACGTTAGTTAATACA
Organism: Oxygymnocypris stewartii; assembly: GCA_003573665.1. Classification (NCBI taxonomy): domain Eukaryota; kingdom Metazoa; phylum Chordata; class Actinopteri; order Cypriniformes; family Cyprinidae; genus Oxygymnocypris; species Oxygymnocypris stewartii. The sequence continues at coordinate 9,202 of QVTF01021273.1, forward strand.
GCTGTTCATTGTTAGTTCATTTTAGCTCAAGTCCTTTATCTACATTTATCAATACGACTTGTAAATTTAATAATGTACTAGTAAATGTCGGAATCAACATTAACTACGAAAAATAAATGCTTTAGAAGTATTTTTCATTGTTAGTTTAATGTAGTCAACTAATGTTAACAAATGGAACTTTATTGTACTGTAAGTGTTACCAAAGTGATTTTGGACAAACTTTCCTAATCTTAAATCTTCAAGACCCAAAATTATATGTATAATGTATTATTACTAAATCAAATGATACCTAAAAATATTAATATGTTAGAATAGGGATTAAACGAATCACTTAACTCACAATTCTATTTTATTCATTCTTTTTTTTTTTACAAAATGATATTTAAGACAAATGATCAATTAAATGTGTCATTTTGCTTGTACAAAATGTTGCACGTTTCTTTGTGAAATTGAAATATAACACTATAAAAATATACTAATATAGCACTTGCATATTATTGCTCTTTTGTTGGTTTTGATTGCTTCTATTCACCTCATATATAAGTCGCTTTGGATAAAAGTGTTTGCTAAATAACAAAATATAAATATAATGTAAATAACAAAACTAAATAGAAATTTTAAAACAAGCCCCCCAAATCAAATAATCAAGTAACACAAATAAAATAAATATCTTCTTTAAAAAAAACTAAGGCTTTGTCTGTGCTCTTTCCATTTCAAATTATAAGTAACCGCGCATTTTAATCATGATCCATACAAAGATGCTGCATACATGCAACATGAGCAGTTTTAATCTAAATTAAATTGTATAATTTCGAAATTTGGAGCAAAATGGAATGGTCTGAATTCAGTTTGTGAAACTATACATAAAACATATCTGCATGAAACAGAACAGCAGACGAGCTGAATGAGACGCAGATTCTCTCTCTGCCAGCAGGTGGCGCTTAAAGCGTGTCTTTGGTTTCCGCTGTAAATAAAGCAGCGCTGCACTTATGAACTTTAAAAGGCATTAGACAGAGGCAAGATGAAAATAAAAAAATACCATCTAAACTTTGTTTTGAGCATCTCTGCCCCTAAAGCAATCACCATCGCTACTGTCTATCGACCACCAAAGCCAAATGAAGCTTTTATGTCTGAGTTTGCTGATTTGTTGTCAATGTTGTGTTTTAAATTCAAGAACATCCTTATCTTGGGGGATTTTAACATACATATTGACCAAAATGACTGTATGTTGACAAAGGACTTTCTATTTTTGTTGGACTGTTTTAATCTTAAACAGCTTATTAGCGGCCCGACACATAACAAAGGTCACACATTAGACCTTGTGATTGCAAATGATGCAATTGTTTCACAGCTGTCTTCTGTTGACATTGGTCTCTCTGATCACTTTGCAATTTTTTTTAACCTGGAAATCTCTCTCTCTTGTACTACTTCATCACATACTGTTAATTTCCGTAAATGGAAATCAATCGACTTATCCGATTTTGCAGACACTGTCGTTTCCTCTCTTAGCGGTCTTCCATTAGCTTCTCTTGAAGATAAGATCTTGCAGTTGAATACTGTTCTTGCCTCTAATTTGGATTCTTTTGCTCCCCTGAAGTCTCGCTGTGTTTCTTTTGCTCGTTCTGCCCCTTGGTATAATGAAGAATTGCGCTCTAAGAAAGTAGCTTGTCGTAAATTGGAGCGCAAGTGGCGTGACTCGGGTCTGAATGTGTTTTATCAAGTGTGGAAAGACCACTTGGGGGAATATAGAACTGAAATTGAGTCTGCCAGATGTTTATTATTCGCAGATTATAGATAATAATCAAAGTAATCCCAGGCATCTCTTCCATACTATTAACATATTTCTCAAAGTTAATGATGGTATTTCTCTACCTGTTTCAAACAAATCGTGTAATGATTTTCTTTATTTTTTCAGTTCCAAAATTGACAACATTTACAAACTTATTCAAGTTGCACCCATTTTATCTTCTACAGTTTGCCCATCTTGTTTCCATGGCACATTGTTTACAACTTTTTCCCAAATTGACTCTGAGCTGCTTACTAGGGAGGTATCACGTATGAAAGCAACCACTTGCGTGCTTGATCCCCTCCCTACAAGCTTATTTAAGTCTTGTTTTGACTCTTTGTGCCCAGCTGTTCTCAGCATTGTTAATGATTCTCTTGGTACTGGTGTTGTACCAGCAGCATTGAAAACTGCTGCTTTGACACCTGTTCCAAAGAAGCATAATGCTGACTTGGATAACTTAAATAATTATCGTCCTATATCACACCTTCCTTTCCTTGCAAAAATTTTAGAACGTGTTGTGGCTTTGCAGCTACATAATCATCTCATAGTAAATAATCTTTTTGAACCCCTTCAGTCTGGCTTCCGAAAATTTCATAGTACTGAGACAGCTTTGGTCAAGGTCACCAATGATCTGCTAATGGCCTCAGATTCTGGCTCTCTCTCTATTCGTATTCTTCTTGATCCTAGTGCCGCTTTCGATACTGTTAATCACATCCATTTACTCAATCGTCTGGAAAATGTCTTTGGTGTTTCTGAGACTGTTTTAACTTGGTTTAGATCTTATCTCACTGATCGTCAACAGTTTGTTTATATGAATGGTTCACGGTCGGAGAAGGGCCCTGTCCGCACAGGTGTTCCTCAAGGTTCGATTCTAGGCCCCTTACTTTTTAGCATTTACATATTTCCACTTGGTCTGCTTTTAAGATCACTTGGGCTTAATTATAATTTTTATGCAGACGACACTCAGATTTATATGCATTCTAGGCCTGGTCAAAACTTGGATGTTCGTTTCTTAACACATTGTATTTCTGAGATAAAAATATGGATGTCCGAAAATTTCCTGTGTCTTAATAATGATAAGACTGAGGTCTTGCTCATTGGCTCCTCCAATCAGCTTCGTAAAGCTGGCTCAATAATTTTAAACCTTGATGGTTCTGTTTTGGAGTCACAGTCAAAATCAAAACCAAAATATTTAGGAGTAATATTTGACTCGAGTCTGTCTTTTGACTATCATGTGCAGTATGCTGTCAAAAACTCGTTTTTTCATCTCAGAAATATTGCTAGACTTCGTTCTATGCTATCCCTCCCTGTGACTGAAAGGCTTATTAACACTCGTTTTTTCTCACATTGACTACTGCAATGCCCTTCTTGTTGGGGTTCCGAAAACCACACTTAATAAATTGCAATGTGTGCAAAACTCAGCTGCTAGGATCCTGACCGGTGCCAGGAAAAATGAGCATATTACACCAATTCTAAAGTCTTTGCATTGGCTCCCGGTTAGGTTCAGAGTTGATTTAAACATTTCTTATGCTCACAAATAAGGCACTGCATGGTCTGGCCCCTCAATATTTGTCTGCTCTTTTAACTTTTATATACACCCAAGCGTCTTTTACGATCCTCACAAGCTGGTTTATTGGTAGTTCCTCAGACACGGTTGCGCTCTGTAGGGGACAGGGCTTTCTCTTCCTATGCTCCCAGGCTTTGGAATGCACTCCCTCTTCAAATTAGAGAGGCACATAATTTAAGCATTTTTAAGTCTTACTTAAAAACTAATTTTTTTGGGTTAGCTTTCTCTTGACTGTTTGATTTTTGTTTTAATTAGTTGTCTTGTGTGTGTTGGGTTTTCACTTGTTTGTTTTATGATGTAAAGCACTTTGAGAAACTGTTTTAAAGGCGCTATATAAAAATAAAGTTCTTATTATATTATTATTATTATTATTATTCCTATGATAGAACCACAGCATCAAATGCCATTTAAAAGTATAACTTCTTATATTATTTTCTCCTGTGGTTGTATATTCAGTTTTCCAATTCAAACATCAAAGAACATGGAATGACCAGTGTCCTGTATTTATAAATATAATACAGATGTCATTGAGAACACTAGCTCTATCCAAACAGTGCCATGTCGTAGCAAGAAGAAGTTTGTGAATCCTTCATAATTACCCACAGTAAACATCCCAGTGTTAAATCAACACCACTCTGTGTACATATGAGAAATACCAGCAGGGTGTTAAAAGTAACACCGAAAGAGTCTTAGAGTTAATTAGGTACTTAAGTTGTTAATTAAGTGATGTTTTTTTGATTATTGAAGACACCTGATGATAACAAGCAGAATCATTGAATGAAAGAGAAACACAAGAACTACAACTGACTTCCAGCCACAGTCTTAGATGAAATCAACTGAAAAGACTTGAAATATTTTATCACAAACCAGACTGACGTTATTATCACTCTTTCAGAGTCTCGTCACGTCTCAGCGGATCTTCCAGAGTCTCGTCACGTCTCAGCGGATCTTCCAGAGTCTCGTCACGTCTCAGCGGATCTTCCAGAGTCTCGTCACGTCTCAGCGGATCTTCCAGAGTCTCGTCACGTCTCAGCGGATCTTCCAGAGTCTCGTCACGTCTCAGCGGATCTTCCAGAGTCTCTGCCATGGGTCTCTGCTCCGCCGTGGCCGTTTTCTGCTCTGCCGTGGTGGTCTTCAGTTTGGCCCCGGTGGGCTCCTGCTCCGCCGTGGAGGTTTTCTGCCCCGTCTGCTCCACACTGTTGGACTCCTGCTCCTCCATGAAGGTTTTCTGCTCCGCGGTGGTAGTCATCTGCTCCACCCTGGTGGGCTCTAGTCCCGTCTGCTCTGCCTTGGTGCCCTGCTTTGCTGGCTTTGCCTCAGTTCTGGGTCTCTTCACTTCTTCATGGACCTGGCCCTCCATCCCTCCCCCTGTTCTGCCTCCACTCCACCGCCCTCCTGGATAGTTCTGAGTTTGGAGCATCTGGAAGCCGCTCTTTGGGCAGGGGGGCTCTGTCACAAATCTGGTTCGTGATCTTCCGTCCACTCACCCTCAGAGGTCGCTCTTCCATCAAATTGACTCTCACACCACACACACCGTTACATATTACCCTAGACTACATTTCTCATAATTCATTGCACTAAGTACACACTCTACCGAGTATTGTTTAGCGTTTAGCATTCTCCTAGTGTTAGCTACTTACCAAGCCTTTCCGTGTTTGTTTTTGTGTTCAGTCTCCTGTATTGTTCTGCGTTTATCACTCTCCGAGTGTTAGCTACTTCACGGAGCTATTCCTAGTTTCCGTTTCTTATTCTAGTTTAAGTCTAGTCTTTTCGTGTTGACTTGTTGTCTGGTTCCTGATCTTCTGCCTTGTATATTGGATTAATCCTTTGCATTCCATTTGGACTCTGTTTGCCCCTGCCTGGACCATTGCTTGTGTACCTGGATTACCCCTCTTGTCAAGCCCTCTGGATATTGTTTGCCGATCGAAGAACACACCCGTTTACTTGAGTACTCATCTGCCTTGCCCTCAATATACCTGTTTGCCATTTGTTCAACCCTGCCTATGTTTTTGATCATGTCTATGATTAAAAGCTTGCACATGAATCTGCATGCCTCACGTCTCATTCCCCCTGTTACAGATACAGTAAAATCATGTTAATATTTAGTCTATAACTACAGTAAGATCATGTTGATATTTAGTCTAGGACTACAGTAAGATCGTGTTGATATTTAGTCTAGAACTACAGTAAGATCTTGTTCACACACAATGCTCTGCACTTACTCCTGATTGCTATCACCATGGCAACACCAGAGCTGTCACACAATACATCAGAAACAAAGTAACTGGAGTTACTTATTTGAAAAATTAACTCATATATTTGGCAACACTTTATTTCGATAGTCGACTTTAGACTTTAGACATTCTACTAACAGTAGGTAACTTTGCAAGTATATGTCAACTAGCAGTCATTAGAGTATTAGTAGACTGTCTGCTTAATATCTTCTAACACTTTATTTTGATGGGTCCGACACATACGGAATATGATAAACTTTGATAAACTAAAGATGATCTGCCATGTTATTATGATTTTGTTATTATGGGCAGAGAGGCCATGTATTAATTTACATTTATATTTAAATGTACATTTAATCATTTAGCAGACACTTTTATCCAAAGTGACGTTCAAGCAACATACAAGTATTCCTGAAATAAATTTGAACCTTTATAAACTTTGCAGGTAGCCTATATGCCAATTTATTCTACTAACCCTAAACCTACCCAAACGGTCTACTCTGAGAGTTAGTAGACATATAGTCGCAAAGTTGCTTATTTACATTTATGAGACGCTTTTATCCAAAGCAACTTACAGTGCATTCAGACTATACATATTTTGTCAGCACATGTGTTCCCTGGGAATCGAACCCACAACCTTTGTGCTGCTAATGCAATGCTCTACCACTGAGCCACAGGAATTTATAGTTAATAAGACTTTCTAAAGTGGACTATCAAAATAGTCCACTTTACAGCAGATAACACACAGAAACAGCAGATAACAGAAACGAACATGACATTTTAAAGCAGAAGACTCAAATTGTGTTTAAAATGTATTCCAGTAATCTTTGTTTTATTTACAGCTTTGAACAATAATTTTTAGATTGGTTAATTGTACAGGCATTGCACGGACTGCAGTGGTTTGTTCAGGGCCGTGTCCTAAGGCAGGGAGCAGTCTGTGGGGTCATGTGAAGTGGGCAGCAGGTGGCAGCTGAAGGGCCAGCTCAGACTGAGCAGGGTCAGGGTTTGACTGCATTGCTGCTCAGCACGGGAGCAGACGGACTGACACGGCTGCAGGACTCCACTTTGAGCGCTACATTGAGGAACAAATACACCACACACCAGCCGTTGGAAAGACTCGAAACAGCCAAACTCCATCAGCACCTGCAGTCACATAACACAGATGACAAACAGGTTCGGAGAAGCTGCTCATAGTAACTGTTTTCATTCTCACCCTGTACTTGTGCAGAATAGAAGCAGCTTCTCTCTGGTCAGAAATAGACAGCCAGATGTTTGGAAAGGATGTGAGATTGTAGCTCAGACCTTTGCACATTTCAACCTGGATGGGTTCACATGATGAAGCTGAAAAATAAGAATGTGAGATGCACTTGTGACTACAAAAAAGCAAAACAACTAAAAAGCTACTTTTGAGCCTGGTATTTCAGCAGATACTGTAGATTTACCAAGAGCCAACAAATACTGCACATACTTCTGAGCCATATAGGTTTAAAGTATGTTCCTCACTGTATGAAATGTGCAAAAAAATATTTTTAAAACAAAGATGCCATTTATAGGGGTCATTAACTGCTTCACTTTTCATGTTGTTCTGTTTTCTGAGGTCCACTTATAATGTTATCAAGATTTTACATTAAAAGTCTAATAATTTAGAAGAAACAGGCTATTTTCTGTCCTGTTTTTGACCCCCTCATCAGAACACTGTGTGAGTAGGTGTGGAGGATTGTAGACTCGGAAGTAAATCGCTCAATAGTTGTGTATGTTTGACAGAGTACATTCCTCACAAATGGACGCTGAGGTGATTCAGGTTTAAAATGAATTATTAACTCAATACATATCAAACAATCTGTAAGAGGAGACAAAGCAAAAGAGCTCACATAATGAAAACAGATTAAGTATAGTCACACAGCATGAAAATTCCATGTCGAATTGTGTCTTGTTCGTAAACAAATCAGAGGGCCGAGTTCTTACTGACGCAGTCTGGATCTTCATTAAAAATAAAGTTAATCCACTCTTTCATAACGCTGGCAATGCAAGCACAGTTTTTTCACAGTTTGGCACTGAACAGCGTCTTGTTGTCTTCAGAGCATCTTAATCGTTTGGTTTCTGCGTAGGCCTGTACGTTATCTTTTTTGCAAACACTATATGCATGAATCAATGGGCTGAACAGACAGGGATGTGGAATCAGTGGGCGGGGCTAATCAGTGTTCCTGTGGCTCAGTGGTAGAGCATTGCGTTAGCAGCGCAAAGGTCGTGGGTTCAATTCCCAGGGAACACACATACTGACAAAAAAAATTATAATCTGAATGCACTGTAAGTCGCTTTCGATAAAAGCGTCTGCTAAATGCGTAAATGTAAATGTAATTAGGCAGTGCTGTAGAATCGGTGGGTGGGGCTATACAGGCAGTGATGAAGAATCGGTGGGCGGGGGGCTGAACAGGCAGTGATGTGGAATTGGTGGGCGGGGCTGAACAGGCAGTGTTGTAGAATCGGTGGGCGGGGCTGAACAGGAAGTGATGTAGAATCGGTGGGTGGGGCTGAACAGGCAGTGCTGTAGAATTGGTGGGCTGGGCTAATCAGGCAGTGCTGTATAATTGGTGGGCGGGGCTGAACAGGCAGTGATGTGGAATCGGTGGGCGGGGCTAATCATGCAGTGCTGTATAATTAGTGGGCGGGGCTGAACAGGCAGTGATGTGGAATCGGTGGGCAGGGCTAAAGAGGCAATGATTTACTCAGTGGGCGGCGCTAAAAAGTTATGTGGAAGTAGGACCTGTTGACCTTCTTCTGCGAAGGCGGTGCTTATCCACACTCTTACATCATAGAGTAGCACATTCCACAAGCTGTGGTTTTGGCAGATTGGAATACTGTTTTTAGTCTAATGAGAAAGTTTTAAGTTCTGAAACTTTTTCTATAGTACAATGACATCTTATGTCAAAAGATCAAGGGAATTTAGGTTTCTCAGTTCATGACCACTTTATAATATATAATTTGATAAATGATTATGCAAGAGAGTATTAGTGCAATAGATTTATAGATTTAACTGGCTGAATAAATTATTCTGGAAGGGATTGAAAGGAGTCAAAACAGCAGGAAAAGTCTTGTCCAAACTGATGCATGTTCTCACTGAAAGAAGGGTAGGTGGAGTTAATGCAGTGATGCTCGTCTGCAGCGTCTGCGCAGTCGCTCCATCCATCACACAGCCAGTCCTGGTGCAGACACTCCCCGGAGCCACAAGCAAACTCTGCTGGAGCGCATGTTCCTCAAAGCAAAAAGCAGCAATGCAGGGAAGAGTCACAATCTCACAGAGATTCACTAAATCTACTTCACGAATCACTGTGAAATCGTGCGGCACTCACTTCCTGAAAGAGACACGGCCCTAAACGATGCATAAAATCCACTGTCTGCAACACCTTCATCTGCCACAAACAGCACAGTCAACACAGGACCAGAGGAGGAGAGATCAGGAGGCAGAGCCGGCCCACAAAACCTGCTCAGAGGGAGAGCAGGAGGTCAAACACGGACTATAAAAACAGTTGCTCCAGTACAACAAATATGACACACAATTAAATCTGCCTTCCTCCAGATAATGCTCATGATGGAAATGTTTTGCGTTCTCTACATTTCCATTTGGATTGGAACTCAGCAACTCTTGCTGAAAGTAAACATTTTAAAGCAAAGGGTCTCTTTAAACCCTATCAGTGTTGTTGAGACAGCGGTGAAGCATTCTCACCTGCCCAGCAAAGTGTTTGCATCTGTGTCCGTGCCGTCATAAACCTCCACATAGTCAAACTCACACACATCTTGTGTTTCCAGACTCAAGTTCTGAAAACTCAGTCTAATCACTTGTCCATCTTCCACAGAGATTTGCCACATACACAACTATGAGAGAGGTAGATATAACTATAATTAATACAGATGTGATAGAAACAGTCATGATGCTGAAACAAATACTAGTTATGTAACTGTTTAGCTGGCCTAATATATTAATTGATCAGTGCATAGCCAATTTATATAAAACTGTATGCAAATGTATACGAGTTAGCGTTTAGATTGAGGAAGTGATTGACGGAAATAGCAGCTGATGAAATCATTCACCTGTTGATGTGGGTAAGGCTTTGGATGGTTTGGACTGGACAACGATCCATACTCTCCTGTTATTTTTCCTCCACACTCTAAGAATCAGACAGAATGATATCGATTATAGTCTTTACTTTCAAGCGAGATAAAAGACTGAAGTGTCACACTCTGTCACGGTGTGTGTGTGTGTGTGTGTGTAGCGGGAAGGACGCTGGAGACAGCAGGTGAGTACTTTTTCTTCGTTTTAATAAATCAATGAAAATTATACAGGTGACACAACGTAAAAGATGAGTGAATGGATCAAGACTCAGTGGGAACTCGGGACTTATAAACACATGGGAAACTAAGGAAAACTAAAACACATTTACTTAACAAGAAACTGAAAATAACCAAATAAGGAAACACAGGAACGATAAGGGAAAAACAAAGTGTCCAGAATCCTGACACAGTCTGTGTAGTGACGTCATTACTGTAATTACCCTTGTGTTTCTGGCTGCAGTTGGCTTCATCTGACCGGTCCTGACAGTTTGGCTGGCCGTCACAAACGGAAACGGGTAGCAAACAACGACCGCCGTCACACATGAACTCTTCTCTGGAACAGCTCTCTGATCACAGATATAAAATCAAATTTAGTACATGCAAAGAGAAAAATAACACACCATGTGACATGTTATTATAATCAGTGATTAGAATAGCATAGTTGTATTCACTGCTTACTGCTCTTCAATTTGCATTTGCATCAAATTTATAAATTCTAAAGAAAAAAATCTATCATTTGGCTAAACCACATTTTTATTGCATATTAGGTTTTTAAAATTAATTTAATTTTCTTTTTCATTATTATAGTAAGGAGCCCCTGCAGGATTTCTTCCGAGGGTACGTACAGAGGAGGGGGGGGGGGGATATAGGTGCCAGCGGCAGACACACTGAACAAAATATTATACATTTATAAGGTAAGTGGTTGCAAACACTTTATTTAAGCTACATTTAGCCATAAAAAAAAAAAGTGAAAGTCAACCTAATTTATTTGTTTAAATGTAGCTAAAATACATTGATACACTTACCTTCAAAAAAAATAAGTGAAAATTACACTCCGCAAAAAAAGCTCTTAACACGAAAATCAGCAATAACATGTAGGCTTATAGATATTTTTCAACTCTAATTGATCGATTTCACAAGACAGATTTCATCAGATTTCTTTTTCAATATACATTCAAATATTTATTAACGGTAATTTCGTGCTGCAAATATTAAAGAGGAAAATACAATTGATTCCAAAGCACCTTGAACTGAGGTGAATGTAGTTACCTCACTACAAATAAAAAAACGCAAAACACATTGTATTCACATTGTTTGTATTCGATCTAAAAATGTACAGAAAGATAAGACTTTGGGTTATAATAAAAAACACAAAGCTTATTGCGATTACTGGGGGCTTGCGTGCAATGAATGGACTTGAAAACATTAAATATAATTTCCAAGCATTTACACCATAATTAAAACAGCTTGTCAATAGCCACATAACGGTATTTACTTCATAAAAACAACAACTTAAGCGTATAATTGTATAGCTGTTTATATTTTCAGACTTTATTGATCTGTTCTGAATACCTTAAAATGTAAAATATTTGCTGCGACGCAATTTTGTCTGATGTGAATTATTTAGCCTATTATTTATTTTAATCCATACAGTAAATGCTTTAAAAACAGCTTTAAAAATTACTTTATTGTATTCCAGAATCTTTTAAATACATTTTCACAATATATTTTATGGGTAGCCTAGCTTGAATATAAAACATTGTTGTGAATTCGTTGTATTCCCATTTGTAAAATAGCTAACTTAATTAATTATTGTAGGCCAACCCGATTTTATATGATAAAGGTTAGTTACTAATAGTTACTAATTAATTATCCATAGTAATTATGAACCTGAATTATGATTAATGCATTCTAAAGTGAAGTTGATTTTAACCCACCAGTAATGACTCAAGTAATACCAAATTCTTCACTAATTACTTGGATCAGTATTCTAAAGTGAATAACATTATTATTCTCTAGTAATGACTGAAATTATTATACACTTTTGAGGTTTTTGTCAGTAATTAATTTTAATAGATTTGGAAACACTTAAATCATTACTAGCGGGTTACTCTAATCTTCACTTTAGAATGAATTATACATTATGCATAATTCACATTAATTATGAACCTGTAATTCTTAGTAGTTCTCCAGGATATGAAAAAAATAGTAGTTATTGATTAAAAGTGAACTACCAATTTCAACTGAGCGTCATTACTTACTAAATCATTAATCAGAGTGTCTTGTTAGTTATTAGTAGTTACTAGGATGTTAACAGTGATTTGTTCCTGTGTAGTTATTCATTAATGATGGAAGAGTATTCTGAAGTGTCTTCCATTATATTATTGCCTGTGTTTCAAACTATTAAAAGAAACACAATGTTCTGTTTGTTTCAGTTGCACTTACTCTGTCCTGGTAATATAGTATGATACTGTGCAGTGAAGCCATTTCCGCTAATACTCCCGTCAGAATGAAAGGACACCAGCACGGTGCTGCTGTTTGTGTTCAGTGTAGGGGGAGCGACACTGCCACAGAATCTAGGAAGAAATCAATCTTAATTATTCACTGAGTGCAATGGTCAAGAACAGCCCTGTACACTATTAAATATAAAGGAGCTTCAAATGTTTCTTCAAGCGATGCCATAGAATAACCATTTTTGGTTCCACAAAGAACCATTCAGTCAAAGAACCATCTCTTCCTTACCTTTTTATAATCTGAAGAGTGTTCTTTCACCATAAAGAAACTGAAAGGTTATTGAAAGGTTCTTTATGGAACCATTTAGACAAAAAGGTTATTTTATGGCATCATGAAGCACCTTTATTTTTAAGAGTGTACAGCTAGATTATTCAATAATAACTCAACAACTCTATATATGCAGTTTCACAAAAACTCCATAAGATACATGTTTAAGAGGTTATGTTAGAATATGTATTAGAAACACACGTTCTGCACTTAAGTAAGTTAACATGAGATGTTAACCATTGATGGTTTGCTCATGGAGCTATTACTATTGTTTTTGAACAATAGTCAAGTCAAGTCAATATGTATTGATGCTTCAGAACCACTGATATGGAGTATATGTTACTGTTATTTTTTATCTGTTTAAATTTTTTGAAAAAATAAAAGATTACACAAGACTTTCTTAAGATCACAAAAGCAAAAAACAATTAAAGCCGATATACTTAAAGGGATAAAATTAAATTAAATATGAAACAAGCAGTTTAATTATTGTGAGAGATATGATCCCTTTAGGCTTTAATCACATATTCATATGGATTCGCTTGGCGCCTTCATAATCTTTTTAGATATTTTAAGTTTTTAGATATTTTAAGTTTTATGGATTTTCAGTCGAGGGACAGAAACCTCTCAGGTTTCATTAAAAATATCTTAATTTGTGTTTAGAAGATTTACCGAAGTATGACATAAGGACAAGTAAATTATGACAGAATATTCATTGTGCACATGCACGAGTTTTGCTCCACACTCCTTTCTTCTACTCCAACCCAAGGACACTTATTTTGTTTTATATTATATTTAGCACTTCCTGTGTTTGCTTTTTATTATGTGCACCTGTGTCTTGTTTAGTTTCTTGTTTACTCCCGTGGTAAAGGGTCTCCCTTTGATTTTGTTGGTTGTTGTCTTAATGTTTTTAGTTTAAGGATTTGTATTTTTCACAGTCAGTAATTGTGTATATACATTAACAATGTGTAGTCTTTTTTATTTTTTGTAGAACTACAAAAGGACTACAAAATGTTAACAGGAAACCAAACAACCGAAACTTCAACTTAAGAGTGCAAAACAACACACAAAATAAAGAAAATGTGACACAGAGGTTGTTTAAATGAATAGAAAAATAGATAAAATGTCAATACAGACTGGAAGATGTTAGTTTTTTGCACTTTAATCAGGATTTTGAAATGTAAATTCAGCCCCATGTCAATTATGTTTGTCGTTTATGATTTAAACAGGGTGAGCACACCTAGGGCTTTATGATTTTTGCAATGCAGTCATAAAAACTGAATTTACAGTTTAACGTGGAATGTCACGGAATTTGTCAAAGCTTGGATTAATTAATCAAAATAGGTCATTACACTAAAATAAAATTAGATATGGATTAGTATCTGTAAATATTAAGCTGCAGAAGTGTATTTAAATATGAACCAGCATTTTACCATTTAATTTGAGTAAAACTAGTGTCATATCACCTACACACAGAACTTTAATGGTATTCATGGCAACCCGTCAAAATAAAAGTTCAGTTTAACTTATTAAAAACATTGTGTCAGAAATAGGCCATAGTACTATCATTTAGTAGAATGTACGTTATACTACTATAACTATACTTTTGAAAAATAATCAAACTTTTTTTTAAAAGAAATAATCAAATAATATTTTAATTTTAATAGTAAATCCCCTTTATTTGCCCAATATTTTAATGTTTAATTTTCATTAATTAAAATATCAATTAAATCAATGTTTTATGCCTTCATCTTATAACCAGTAAAACACAACACAGAATTTATGAGGGAGAAAAAAAAATCATAAGGTTACCATAAGAATAAATACAAATTGTTTGTATGTATTCAAATAATTGGACGTGCTAAAACACATAATTTGGTAACAATAAAACATAAGGTGAGAAAAAAATAAAATTCATACAACACTAAAAAATGTCATTTTTGTTACACTTTTAATAAATGAATGTTTAATTGTATACGTTTCCTGATTTTAATTAATTAGACATGCTTTTTGATTAATACAATTTAATTTGACCATTAAAAACGAGTCCAGAAAAATGTCAACAGAAAAAACTGAATTTAGAAAAAAATAAAACGGAATTTGGGAACAAATAAAGCGGATTTCATAGGGCCCTACACACCTTGTGACAGCAGATGTCTTCTCTGTCTCCTCTCTGACTTCTAGCCAGTCAAACAAGCAAGGAGAGGGTCCCTCGACAGCCAGAGAAGACACGTAGATCTGCACGAGGAGCTGAGGGGACACCCTGATCACCCAAACACAGTGAGAGTCCGGGGGATACAGGCCGGGGTGATTGGGAGAACTGAGCGTCCCCCGGGACTCTGTCAGCACGCCACCACAGGCTGGAAAAACAGATGGGAAGCCATTTATATTGAACAGACAGCTGAAAAACATATGCATGCAAAATAGTTAGTGCAACTGGGACGAGGGTTAGATACACAGCTCAATGTGCTTAGATTGAAAAGATTTGTAATATTTCCTCTGAGTTTCTGAAATATCAATACGCTCCCACATAACTGACTGCTGCTGCAGTGATTGCTTTCATTGCATTTTTCATAACAATTAAAGTAAAGGGTACACAGAGCAACATCAAGGTAACAAATATTTCCTATATGGAAATATGCTATACTAATAACACACAATGATGTAAACTGGCTATGACTATATAACGATAAAATCATTTGCAGCCGTTTTATGCAGTGTCATCTTATAATGCATAATGCAGAGGTTTTTAGGTATTCAAGTCTTAAATGCCTGAAGACTTAAATGTGTTTTAAATCAAGTATAAAATGAAGATAAAACAACTGGAAATCAAGATATGTCTTGAGTTTAGACCAGCAGGGGTCAGTTGGATAAACTTAGCCAGCATGTTAAGACTGGGTCTTAAAAACTAGTTTGACCAACTAGCAGTTGCCTTTTCCAATAAAAATAAGATCAATATACCTTTTCATAACTGAATTAAAAAGTTATGACCTGTCTTGAAGAAAACAAATTAGATGATAAACTTTTTAAGACTAGTCTAAAGAGTTTATTCAACCGGTCCCGGCAATTTACAATAGCATGCATTTGATTGTTGATGCTGTGTTTGTTGATATACAATTAAGCAGATGCCCTGAAATACACAGTCAAAGCAAAATGTATTCAGACACCTTCAACATTTCTCACATTATCACAGCTTATTTGCTATAGTTTAAAAAATGGTAATACAATATGAGAAGAACTCAAGAGTTAAACTGCGTCAGAACATATTAATCTTGATAATGTCATATAACTTTGATAGAAAGGTAAGTAATGAATTCGGTTGAATAGCTGTCAGCTGTTAAACTTAAGAACACAATTAGATAAAACCAATTTAGCTCTTATTACCAAGCAATGCTTTATTTTGTCCAGCCTGTGTGTGAAAAGCTCGCATTAGCAATTAACGAAAAACACTTGTGCGAAACATGATCGGGTCAAAGTGTCTGAATCATTTTTCCTCCCAAATTTTACTGGTAGTCCACTTTATGAAGAATTTTTGGCTATAATAGGTCACAGTTTACTTTATTTTGCTATCCTCCTTTACATAAATGAACTATAGTGTCCAGCACCCACTATTCAAATAATAATAATAATTATTATTATATCTGTTGTCTGAATAATTTTTGGTTTGACTGCATTTGGACACTTGAGTCAGACTTAAAATGTTCCAATAAACTCAACCTTAAATGCCACTTACGTTGATATTTTGTAATGAAATGCAAAGGCAAAGACATTTGGGGTCACTGTATATGAAATGGAGTTAGAAGACCATGAACTAACTTGTAAAGAAGGTGTGCTTTTTTCCAGGCGGTGGGAGTGTGGAAGTGTTCATGGGATGAGGGGCAGTCGGACTCAGAGAAAGATTCTGTGAAGATCTGTCTCCAAACTGAGAGTCTAAAGGCAAAATCTCTCCTTTATTCGTCTTACCGTCTGTGAAAAGAAGGAGTAGAACAGTGACAAAGCACATTTTCTCTACTGCTAACTAATTTGGTACATAACAGCTATGAGGTAAATGTCAAAATTTATAAAAATAATAATACCTATCAGGTTTCTCAATGAAGCTAATAGCTGCAAAGTGTTAAAGTTTTATTTTTATTTTTTTGTGAGAGGAGGTGAATAATGGGTTATGGACTCAATGGCCGGAGCAACCTATTTAAATAAAACAGACTTTTAGGAATGTTCTGGGACCTGTATGAGGCTATATAAAAAATCACTTGTGCTGCCTTTGTGGCATTAAATAAAGGTACAGAAACTGCAAAGCTTCTTTACGTGCTTTTAAATGTGTTGGCTTGTGGCACACTTAACAACTCTTGTGTGGCAAGACGAATTGAAGGAGAAAAAAAAATCATACAAAGAGACAACCAAGGAAATCTAAAGGGCTTTGCCAGACAACCAAAGAACCAGATTTGTACCAGGGTTGCTGCAGCCACAAAGCAGACTACTAACCCCTACACAATTACATCAAACTAGCAGTCTGGAGGCAGTCCCAAGATTTCCCTGAACACAAACGAGCCTCGTCATTTTTAGCTTGATCACAGCATCATGAATATGTTTCACAAGCTCTACAATTTGGCACTCTAGTCAAGTCATGTCACATTTATTTGAATAGCACTTTATACAATAAATTGCTTTAAAGCAAGCAGCTTTGCAGTATCAATTGCTGAGTTCCTTTAATTTGGAATTACAACTTTATATTCTACAACCTGAATTCCGGAAATATTGGGACTTTTTTACAAATTTGAATAAAATAAAAGCTTTTCAAATCACATGAGCCAATATTTTATTCACAATAGTACAAAGATAACATAACAAATGTTTAAATGAGAAATTTGACAATTTTATGAACAAAATGAGCTCATTTCAAATTTGATGCCTGCTACAAGTCTCAGAATAGTTGGGACGGGGATATGTTTACCGTGGCTTAGCATCTCCTCTTCTTTTAAAAACAGTTTGAAGACATCTGGGCATCAAGGTTATGAGTTTCACCTATATGAGTTTTTTTGTTGGAATTTGGTCCCATTCTTGCCTGATACAGGTTTCCAGCTGCTGAAGAGTTCCGTGGTCATCTTTGACGTATTTTTTTGTTTAATGATGTGCCAACTGTTCTCTATAGGTGAAAGATCTGGACTGCAGGCCAATTCAGCACCGGACTCTTATACTACGAAGCCATGCTCTTGTAATAGCTGAAGTATGTGGTTTTGCATTGTCCTGCTAAAATACACATCCTCTGGTGGGGAGCATATGTTGCTCTAAAATCTTTATATACCTTTCAGCATTCACAGTGCCTTCAAAAACATGCAAGATGCCCATACCGTCTGCATTTATGCACCCCATACCACCAGACATGCTGGCTTTTGAACTGAATGCTGATAACATGCTGGAAGGTCTCCCTCCTCTTTAGCCCAGAGGACACAGCATCCGTAATTTCCAACAAGAATACCAAATTTGGTCTCGTCTGACCATAGAACACTTTTCCACTTGGCCCACAGGACACGACGGCGCTTCTGGACCATGTTCACATATGGTTTTCTATTTTCATGATAGAGCTTTAATTGGCATCTGCAGATGCCACGGCGGATTGTGTTTACCGGCAGTGGTTTCTGGAAGTATTCCTGGGCCCATTTAGTAATGTCAATAACAGAATCGTGCTGATGAGTGATGCAGTGTCGTCTGAGAGCCCGAAGACCACGGACATCCAACAAAGGTCTTCAGCCTTGTCCCTTACGCACAGAGATTTCTCCAGTTTCTCTGACTCAAGGCAATTTCTTATGCCCTTCACTCAGTCTCATTTACCTGGATGTATGTCATTGATTACTGTTGTATTCCACTCGGAAATCTTACAATGAGCTGAATCAGAACGTCCTAAGCCCTTGATCACTTAGAACACTATGGAGTTGGTTTATTATTTATATTTTCCCCTTTCAAATTTGTTTGTTGCTGCATTCTATGTGTATATAGGTATGCTCGGGCTGTTATAAATGTAAAAAAATCATTTATATATTATTGTAATGACTGGTCAAAGGCGTGTGGATCCATTTGCAGTAAGATATTTATTAGACAGAGGCAGAATCAAACAGGCAAAGGTCAGCGGGCAAAAACAGGAATATTAGAGGCAGGGCAGAGATGTAAACAATACCAGGCAGAAGTCGGGGTCACAGGCACAGGTTCAGAGTTCCAAGGTCGGGCACTCCGGGGTCAAACACAGAGATAACAACCAGCAGGATGGGTAACCCTCAGAAATGTTAAATTAACAGTCGCCTGATGGCGCTCTACAACATGATCTTATCTGAGCTCAAAACGCTGATTGGGAGTGTTTCAACATACTAAAAATAATAAATACATATAATTATGAACGTATTAATGTGTGTTTATTTTGTTCTCAGTATTTGAATAATATTTAATGATTATGAACATAAAAGCATTACAAAACAAATTAATACCATCGATGAAAGCACAAAGCTGACACGGAGGTACAGTGCTCAGCGTAAATTAGTACACCCCCTTTAGAAAAGTAACATTTTAAAGGGTTAAATTTAGCAATGATCAATTGCTAAATGCAAAGATATTACTTATTGGACCTAAAAACAATACACAGAATCTCTTGGATTACAATTTGCAACTAGACGGATGTAATGTTACTTCCTCTACAGTCAAAAATCTGGGTGTTATATTAGACAGCAACCTGTCTTTTGAAAATCATATTTTCAATGTTACAAAAACAGCATTCTTCCATCTTAGAAACATTGCCAAGCTACGGAAAATGTTAAGTGTTTCTGATGCAGAAAAACTAGTTCATGCATTCATGACCTATTCTGGATTGTTGTAATGCACTGCATCTTCAATAAACAAGCTACAGATAGTACAAAATGCTGCGGCTTGAGTCCTTACCAGGTCAAGAAAATATGATCATATTACTCCAATTTTACAGTCTCTGCACTGGCTACCTATTAAGTTTCGTATCAGTTACAAAATATTATTACTTGCCTATAAGGCCCTAAATGATTTATCTCCTGCGTACCTAACTAATCTTCTATCATGCTACAATCCAACCCGCTCCCTAAGGTCGCAAAACTCTGGACTCTTGGTAGTACCTAGGATAGCAAAGTCCACTAAAGGAGGTAGAACTTTTTCATATCTGGCTCCTAAACTCTGGAATAGCCTTCCTGATAACGTTCGGGGTTCAGACACACTCTCTCTGTTTAAATCTAGATTAAAGACACATCTCTTTAGCTTAACATCCCGTGGTAGCTAGGAATTACACAAGCTTCAGTCTGGATCCAACCCTTAAAAGATCTGAAATGACCAAACACCTGAGAAGAGATGATGACAACCCCTCGGAGGACCTCAGAGGAAGCCAACCATCAGCGATTATACTGACTTAACCAAAGTCTGCCATAAATGGAGGATCAGCACCTAGAGACAAGGTACAGCTCTGAACGTCAGCGGAGTCTAGGACACATAGATGAGCCCCAGAGACAGATCTCCAGTGAGGACCTCGTCACCTAGACATCCATCGGGGAAAGACCACTGGAACCAGTGGACCACTTACACTCTGACTTTGCTGCAGTTGGAACAAACTACTGGTTGGTCTGGCCAGAGGGGAACTGGCCCCCCCGACTGAGCCTGGTTTCTCCCAAGGTTTTTTTCTCCATTCTGTCACCGATGGAGTTTTCGTTCCTTGCTGCTGTCGCCTCTGGCTTGCTTAGTTGGGGAATCTTCATTTCCAGCAATAGCATCGACTTGATTGCACAGATATTATTTAAACTTAACTGAACTGGACAATGCCATTACTAAATTCAATAATGAAATGCATTCAGCTGAAAATTGAGTGTTAAATCCTGTCATTTTACATTATTGACACAATTTGCCTATTTTGATACTGTGCAGTGCTTTGTTACAATTTGTATTGTTAAAAGCGCCATATAAATAAAGGTGACTTGACTTGACCCCACTGAAAGTCTCTGGAGCAAAGCTAAATTTGAGACTACAAATGTATAATTTAACAAGAATTCAACCACAGGTGAGTCTAATTATTCATTACACAGGTGTTCAGCAGACAGTTAAATATAAAAGGGTATTACTTAAAGAAAACCCCTTCCCATTTCATGCTGTCAGCAATGGCACCACATGGAAGAGAAATGTCACAAGACCTGAGAAAGAAAATAATTTCCTTACACAAGAAAGGTGAAGGCTACAAGAAGATCAGCAAAGCTTTACTTATCAGCCAGAATACTGTTGCAAAAGTGGTACAAACATTTAAAAAAGATGGAACTGCAACCATCTCACAGAGACGTCCAGGTCGTCCACGGAAGTTAACACCTCGTCAGGAGCGTCTCCTAATGAGAAGGGTTGAAGAAAATCGACATGCAAGTTCACTGCAGTTATCTAAAGAAGTAGAAAGCCAAACTGGGGTGACTATTTCCCGTGACACAATACGGCGTACACTGCAGAGGAATGGCATGCATGGGTGCCGTCCACGAAAGAAGCCTCTCCTAAAGCCCAGGCACACAAAAGCCTGCCTAGAGTTTGCCAGGGCCCATGCTGACAAAGATGAAGACTACTGGGACTCTATACTCTGGAGTGATGAGACCAAGATAAATGTTTTTGGAACTGATGGCTTCAAA
This sequence comes from Oxygymnocypris stewartii, assembly GCA_003573665.1. NCBI lineage: Eukaryota > Metazoa > Chordata > Actinopteri > Cypriniformes > Cyprinidae > Oxygymnocypris > Oxygymnocypris stewartii. Next base: position 30,337 of record QVTF01021273.1, read on the forward strand.
ACTGTATGGCGTTGCAAAGGTGAGGAATACAAAGAAAAAATGCATGGTGCCTACAGTGAAACATGGTGGTGGCAGTGTCCTTATGTGGGGCTGCATGAGTGCTGCTGGTGTCGGGGAGCTGCATTTCATTGATGGCATCATGAATTCACAAATGTACTGCTCTATACTGAAAGAGAAGATGCTACCATCACTCCGTGCCCTTGGTCGTCGTGCACTTTTCCAACATGACAATGATCCTAAACACACATCTAAGGCCACTGTTGGATTTCTGAAGAAGAACAGGGTGAAAGTGATTCAGTGACCAAGTATGTCTCCTGATCTGAACCCAATCGAGCACCTATGGGGAATTCTGAAGAGACAAGTTGAGCATCACTCTCCATCCAGCATCCAAACTCTAAAAGAGGTCATTCTTGAAGAATGGAAAAAGATAGATCTGGCAAAATGTCGCCAACTTGTTCATTCCATGCCTAGAAGACTTGGTGCTGTCATTAAAAATCATGGAGGCCATACAAAGTACTAGATTTAGTAGTTTTTGTTGTGGGGTGTACTCATTTTTGCATCACACTAATTTGAGTAAAACTGAAAAATGTGTAATCTAAGTTATATTATATTAATTATATAAGTTATATTATTAACCTTACTTTCATGTTATAAGTTAAACAGATGTTATATTAAACTTAGTCTTGTCAACATTTTGGAAATGGTTTTTGTGTTCATTGAGATATTGTTTAACATTTTACTTTTTAAAGGGGGTGTACTCATTTACGCTGAGCACTGTATGCATAATTACAATATAAAGTCATTTTTAGTGTTATTGCAATCCATATTATTTTCTAAAATAAGGTACATGTAATATAAAAGTACATATGTGATGAAGATGTTTCAAGTCTCGAATCCGTTCACTTATTTAGTTCTGATATAGTCAACTCAACTGCCATACACTATATAGGGATTAGTGAATGAGTGAACGAGTGAGCGGTTTCGCACACAGGTTTAGTCTGTTGCTTTATCCACTTGGCCAAGACTACTAAAACACATAATAACCTTGTGGCACCACTCCACAAAATTAGCTTAATTTTCCCAGAAATTGACTGGCTGCAGCAACCCTGTTTTCAAATCTGGGCTGGGTCAGGTTTTTCAGCAGAGCTCACTGTGGTTTGTAGTAGTATAATATATTAGTAGTAGTATAATATATTATAGTAAAGTATATAGTATATAGAATTGTTGTTATTATTAAGTTTGGAAACACAACAATGAAAAATTCTGAAATAAATATCTTCTGCTCATCAAGGCTGCATTTATTTGATTAAACTAAAGTAAAAAAAAACAATATTAACATACATAAATATTGTGAAATATAATTATGAATACAAAAATATAAATACATTTTCAATTTTATCTTATAAAAATCATTACAATTTATTTGACTCTCAAGAAACTTTCCTGATTATATTCAATGTTGAAAACAATTTTGCTGATTACTATTTTGTGTAGAAATGGTGATACACTTTATTTTTCAATATTTTTTGATAAATATAAAGGTTAATCAACAGCAATTATCAAATATATAAATTTAATTTGTTAATGCATTTATTAAATAGAAATCATTTTAAATGCCTTCACTCACTTTTTTATCACTTTCATTCATGAATAAAAAGAGCAAACATTGTGCTGATACATTTTCTAATCACTAAGTGTCAGTTCACTCGCTGACTACAAACCTTGTACTTAAGAGTGCTTTAAGTACCTGCAAGTATTTCCATACGAAAGCAGCATGTTTGTTTTTTTCATCTCAGCATTATTTAATTTATATTATTAGCTTAATAAACTGCATTTACACTAATGATCACATGCATTTGGACATATCATATGCTTTGGCATTGAAAGAAATGTGGTGCACCAGAGATTATATCAACGTTATTGATGTTGCTGTGAAATCCTGCAGGGCACAGCAGGCTCTCAAGAAAGAGCCCAGATAGCTCAGTCGGTAGAGCATCAGACTTTTAATCTGAGGGTCCAGGGTTCAAGTCCCTGTTCGGGCGAGGTATTCATTTACCTGGTCTACGCTTAAATAACACCACAAGACATTAGATTAGAAAAAATAAAACCTATTCGTATTAAATGTTGAGTGGTTAAGTCGATGGACTAGAAGTCTATTTAGGTCTTTGCTTCAAAGCAAACATTGTGCTGATACATTTTCTAATCACTAGGTGTCAGTACACTCGCTGACTACAAACCTTTGATGAATAATATACTGTTTGGAAAGAGTCATGTAGGTAAAACAAAAGTTTTGTCTGCAAACTAAAGAGGAAAAGGCTGCTTGGTATTCAGAGGCACCTCAAGCAGCACCAACAGTGGCAGAGTGGTCTCGTGCCGTGATCGTATAGTGGTTAGTACTCTGCGTTGTGGCCGCAGCAACCCCGGTTCGAATCCGGGTCACGGCAGGTTTTTCAGAATGGTATTGAAATTCAGCTCCATGTTGCCACCCGTCCTTCTGCCCAATTTTTTTGACACTGTCAGTCCCTGAAATGCTCTGAGTGTTTTTCCATTTGAAACGAACTTTGAGAGCCTAGGCTCTCAGGTTTGAACCCTGCCGACAATAGGACTATTCCTCTGTCATGCCTTTGGTTGTGTCTTTGTACAGTTTGGCACACAATATTTGCCTCATTAGGATACATAAAGAGAAATCAAAATTCCTTTGTTCAGTTCCTTCTATTTGTGCTTAATCTGTAGCTCTGCTGCTTGAGAGCAAACACTGTGCTTTTACATTTTGTAATCACTAGGTGTCAGTACATACGCTGACTCTTTGCTATAAACAACTCTGCCCTTTGATGCAAGTTTACAGTAATACTTAGGTTGATGATACACAGGGCAACTTTTTTGAGCAATGTTGCTTGGGCACTTTCCCATTCAGAATAGCTAACGCATTTCTGCCTGGATACTTTAGATCGATCATGGGCTCTGTGTCTCATCTGGTTGCCAGTTGATGGCAACACTACCCAAAGTTGTGCAGCAACATTGTTCAAAAATTTGCCCTGAAACTTTCTTCAAAAAGTTGTATCATCAGCCTAAAACTGCAAACAACTCAACACCATTAAAGCATCTAAAGATCATTTCAAGTTGCTGTGCCTTCATTTGATTTTAAAGTCAACACCGATCATTTTCAACTCACTAAGTATAGCTTCAAATATGCAGGTAAATGATATTTAAACAAAACAAAGCTATGAACAAATGTACTTAAGAGTGCTTTAAGTACCTGCAAGTATTTCCATACGAAAGCAGCATGTTTGTTTTTTTCATCTCAGCATTATTTAATTTATATTATTAGCTTAATAAACTGCATTTACACTAATGATCACATGCATTTGGACATATCATATGCTTTGGCATTGAAAGAAATGTGGTGCACCAGAGATTATATCAACGTTATTGATGTTGCTGTGAAATCCTGCAGGGCACAGCAGGCTCTCAAGAAAGAGCCCAAATAGCTCAGTCGGTAGAGCATCAGACTTTTAATCTGAGGGTCCAGGGTTCAAGTCCCTGTTCGGGCGAGGTATTCATTTACCTGGTCTACGCTTAAATAACACCACAAGACATTAGATGAAAAGGACACGGGAGTAAAACCTATTCGTATTAAATGTTGAGTGGTTAAGTCGATGGACTAGAAGTCTATTTAGGTCTTTGCTTCAAAGCAAACATTGTGCTGATACATTTTCTAATCACTAGGTGTCAGTACACTCGCTGACTACAAACCTTTGATGAATAATATACTGTTTGGAAAGAGTCATGTAGGTAAAACAAAAGTTTTGTCTGCAAACTAAAGAGGGAAAGGCTGCTTGGTATTCAGAGGCACCTCAAGCAGCACCAACAGTGGCAGAGTGGTCTCGTGCAGTGATTGTATAGTGGTTAGTACTCTGCGTTGTGGCCGCAGCAACCCCGGTTCGAATCCGGGTCACGGCAGGTTTTTCAGAATGGTATTGAAATTCGGCTCCATGTTGCCACCCGTCCTTCTGCCCAATTTTTTTGACACTGTCAGTCCCTGAAATGCTCTGAGTGTTTTTCCATTTGAAACGAACTTTGAGAGCCTAGGCTCTCAGGTTTGAACCCTGCCGACAATAGGACTATTCCTCTGTCATGCCTTTGGTTGTGTCTTTGTACAGTTTGGCACACAATATTTGCCTCATTAGGATACATAAAGAGAAATCAAAATTCCTTTGTTCAGTTCCTTCTATTTGTGCTTAATCTGTAGCTCTGCTGCTTGAGAGCAAACACTGTGCTTTTACATTTTGTAATCACTAGGTGTCAGTACATACGCTGACTCTTTGCTATAAACAACTGTGCCCTTTGATGCAAGTTTACAGTGATACTTAGGTTGATGATACACAGGGCAACTTTTTTGAGCAATGTTGCTTGGGCACTTTCCCATTCAGAATAGGTAACGCATTTCTGCCTGGATACTTTAGATCGGTCATGGGCTCTGTGTCTCATCTGGTTGCCAGTTGATGGCAACACTACCCAAAGTTGTCCAGCAACATTGTTCAAAAATTTGCCCTGAAACTTTCTTCAAAAAGTTGTATCATCAGCCTAAAACTGCAAACAACTCAACACCATTAAAGCATCTAAAGATCATTTCAAGTTGCTGTGCCTTCATTTGATTTTAAAGTCAACACCGATCATTTTCAACTCACTAAGTATAGCTTCAAATATGCAGGTAAATGATATTTAAAAAAAACAAAGCTATGAACAAATGTACTTAAGAGTGCTTTAAGTACCTGCAAGTATTTCCATACGAAAGCAGCATGTTTGTTTTTTTCATCTCAGCATTATTTAATTTATATTATTAGCTTAATAAACTGCATTTACACTAATGATCACATGCATTTGGACATATCATATGTTTTGGCATTGAAAGAAATGTGGTGCACCAGAGATTATATCAACGTTATCGATGTTGCTGTGAAATCCTGCATGGCACAGCAGGCTCTCAAGAAAGAGCCCGGGTAGCGGTGCGTGGAGACCGAGCGTCTGTTCATATCAACAAATCACGTCTCTGCATTTCCATCTTATGGCAGCCTATCAGATCTCGCGCTTTCCATTTTCTATCTTATGACAGCCTATCAGATTTCGCCATTTCCATTTTATGACAGCCAATCACCGTGGCCCTTTTCCATCTTATGACAGCCTATCAGATCTCGCCCTTTCCATTTTCTGCATCTTATGACAGCCAATCACCGTGGCCCTTTTCTATCTTGAAGCTGGGATGCAGGAGCATGCGCATTAAGTCCGCGTCCCATCGCTTACAGCGAATTATTTTATAATATATTTGTGAATTATTTGGGGGAAAAAAGCCGCCGTTAAGTTCGTCTTTGAACTTATAGCGATTTGGGAATTTAATCCATCCGGGTAAGATTCCTCAATTGAATTAACTAGCTAGCTAATAATAAGAATAACCATATTGGAGTTAACATTTAATCGTTTTTTTAATAAACTATTACATGTTTTAGGTAACATAAGGTGTTGTTTTATTTAGTTCGCTAGCTAGCTAGCTAGCTATGAATGAATATAGCTAGCTTACACGTATTTTCGACAGAGAATCAAAAGATTGATATTATTATAAGTTAATTAGTAGGTTATAACGTTGGTATACCGTTGGAACAATACCTGAAATTGTATTCCTTTTTAACAGCCAAAATGAATGAGTTTTGTGTTGTATTCAGGTGTTTATTCCCTTTTTACACCCAAAATGAATGAGTTTTGTATTGTATTCAGGTGTTTATTCCCTTTTTACAACCAAAATGAATGAGTTTTGTGTTGTATTCAGGTATTCCACCTGTTATAACAGGAGACTTTGTGTTTACCAACTGATAACAAACTTAGTATGATTGTACTAAATGACTTATATATGTACTACTACTATGCATTAATATATTATACACTGAGGTGAAGTGTGCTATAATTTGCTGATTTACAAATGCTATCTATATACAGGATTTGTATAGTAGTGAGTTAAAACTACCCATGTTGATACCATGTACTGAATAGTTACAGATTTAAATTTAATAGTTACTTGATTTACTCTAGTAATGGAAGATGGCGTCCAAGCTCAAAAAGCACAGGGCTGTGGGCGACGAGGAGTGGATGTCACACCTGTCAAAGTTCCAGCTCCAGCAGGAAGTGTCCACGACTGAGGTGAGACCCTTGAGCAAGGCACCGAACCCCCAACTGCTCCCCGGGCGCTGCACAGTCGGCTGCCCACTGCTCCACTTGGATAGGTTAAACGCAGAGAACACATTTCACTCCTCATTATACTCTGTATAATTGTGTATGTGACAAATAAAGCTCATCTGAGCTTAATTTTTATTTGTTTGTTGTTTGCTGCTGTAGGGGTCTGGCCTTCTGAGGCAAGAAACACAGGCCGGCACCCCGCCAGAGAAAGTGGCATGACATGTATGTGAAGGTAAATTTAGATAAAGTGATGTGTGTACAATCATACAACATAAAAAGCTATGTCATATTGAAAGGGGTCACATTTTTATGATTCACTGTCAAACAATATTACAGATTATAAAATGTCCAGTCCAGTTGAGGGGAGCAATGTCTTTAGAGACACAGACATGTAGTTGTGTATTCCATACAACAAAGGTGTCAACAATATTTTCCTAAAATGATGAAGTGTTGGTGTTGTATTCTCTATTAGTAAATGTAATTAAATGTTCTTTTAATCTTTAGATTACTGTTTTTGTGTGTTGATTTTATTTGTATATGTTTTTACCAGCTGACCAGAATCTTCTACTTTTATTACTTTGTGTATTTTGTTTATTTATTTAATATTTGTATGTTATATATAATTCTTCAATTTCTTTGTATCTATGATATGCTTACTGTGTGTGTGATAGAGAAAGAAAGAGATAATTCAGATTTTGTAATAAATGTTTAATATATTTAAACAGCAAGGTCTTTATGTTTATTGATTGCAAACAGTCACTCAGAGAAAACAATTTCAAACTTTCAATTCTAATTCCTTTGATTGATAAATTAGATTGGGTATTGGATATGTTTTCTAAAGCATATATACAAACAATACATGTGAATATAGTAATAATAATTGTATATATTTTAGTCAAAACAAAACATACATGTGTAGGTGTCCGCTAGTGCAACTAATAGATAGTAATATTTATTGCATTGCTATGTACATTAAGTAAAGTATTATCTATATCGTTGTCACATACATATTTTCACTTAAGTACATACATTTTACTGTATGACTGACATTAAAAATAAGCCATTGTCCTATTTGTATCAATTAATAAGCTATTAATTGTACGATTCGTAATATTTCAGTTAGAGTTTTTGGTTAGAGATGACTGCTCCAGGCGGGGCTCGAACCGGCAACCTTTGGATCTACAGCATCCCATGCAAATTGTTATCTATGGACATATTTCTCAAACTGATAATGTAATTTATGTGTCCTGTAGCTTTTGACGAGCAGCAGAGTCAATATTAACTCTCATTTCACTTCATATTTTCTCTCTTTTTCCTCCTCCCCCCTCCTTCCCCCTTCCCCTTCTTCTTCCCCGCCTATACAGACTATTGTTCCCCAGCTTTAGCGGAGTCGGTAGAGCATCAGACTTTTAATCTGAGGGTCCAGGGTTCAAGTCCCTGTTCGGGCGAGGTAATCATTTACCTGGTCTACGCTTGAATAACACCACAAGACATTAGATGAAAGGACACGGGAGTAAAACCTGTTCGTATTAAATGTTGAGTGGTTAAGTCGATGGACTAGAAGTCTATTTGGGTCTTTGCTTCAAAGCAAACATTGTGCTGATACATTTTCTAATCACTAGGTGTCAGTACACTCGCTGACTACAAACCTTTGATGAATAATATACTGTTTGGAAAGAGTCATGTAGGTAAAACAAACGTTTTGTCTGCAAACTAAAGAGGGAAAGGCTGCTTGGTATTCAGAGGCACCTCAAGCAGCACCAACAGTGGCAGAGTGGTCTCGTGCCGTGATCGTATAGTGGTTAGTACTCTGCGTTGTGGCCGCAGCAACCCCGGTTCGAATCCGGGTCACGGCAGGTTTTTCAGAATGGTATTGAAATTCAGCTCCATGTTGCCACCCATCCTTCTGCCCAATTTTTTTGACACTGTCAGTCCCTGAAATGCTCTGAGTGTTTTTCCATTTGAAACGAACTTTGAGAGCCTAGGCTCTCAGGTTTGACCCTGCCGACAATAGGACTATTCCTCTGTCATGCCTTTGGTTGTGTCTTTGTACAGTTTGACACACAATATTTGCCTCATTAGGATACATAAAGAGAAATCAAAATTCCTTTGTTCAGTTCCTTCTATTTGTGCTTAATCTGTAGCTCTGCTGCTTGAGAGCAAACACTGTGCTTTTACATTTTGTAATCACTAGGTGTCAGTACATACGCTGACTCTTTGCTATAAACAACTGTGCCCTTTGATGCAAGTTTACAGCAGACGCGATTTCTTTAAGACTGCAAGGGAAGCTCAGCTTCCCCTATAATTGTCAAAAAATGAATGGTCAAATATATGTACTATTATGTTAACATTTTATTGACTAAAAATGCGTTAAACACGTTCATCTCAAACGAAAACAATTTCGTTCAGAATCAGCTACTTAGGTCGGCTGACTCGATTTCCTTCTCATTCATTCCCGTAGCGTACAGTGCATTACTCTGTTGAAGCCCAGCGTCCATTGACTTCAATGGGGCTGCTTTAAACAGTTTTTTCAGTGCTTAGAAACAAGACGGTCATTGGATAATGCTGCGATTATGTCCCGCCCACGGACGCTCAGCGTCTCTGGGATGAATGGAGGAGTGGGCTGGCCCGGACTCCGAGCGTCTGCGTGATGATTGGAGGGTCTGTCGAAAGACTGCATCTCCTTTTGATTGACAGCGATTTTGTACTATAAAAGTCACTGACACTGAAGCTATTCGAGCTCAGTCCCATCGCGGAAGTGTAGTCGAAAGACAAACTGCTGCAACCCATTTCTTGGTATTTGCTTGGTGAAATTGCTAGCCAATTTTCATCATACATTTCACCCAGATTCCTTGTTTCAGTTCAACCTAATTCCCATATTTCGAGTTTAATATCTTTTTTTAGATCGTTTGTTCATTCATTCATTCATTCATACATACAGTAGGCTAGAAAATTTTCTTGAAAAGGAATGTTGGGCAGAATTTAGGTATAAATAAATGGTACATTTTTATGATGTTGGCCAAAAATGAGCTTCCCCTCTTTGAAAGACCAGCAGCCGCCACTGGTTTACAGTAATACTTAGGTTGATGATACACAGGGCAACTTTTTTGAGCAATGTTGCTTGGGCACTTTCCCATTCAGAATAGGTAACGCATTTCTGCCTGGATACTTTAGATCGGTCATGGGCTCTGTGTCTCATCTGGTTGCCAGTTGATGGCAACACTACCCAAAGTTGTGCAGCAACATTTTTCAAAAATTTGCCCTGGAACTTTTTTCAAAAAGTTGTATCATCAGCCTAAAACTGCAAACAACTCAACACCATTAAAGCATCTAAAGATCATTTCAAGTTGCTGTGCCTTCATTTGATTTTAAAGTCAACACCGATCATTTTCAACTCACTAAGTATAGCTTCAAATATGCAGGTAAATGATATTTTAAACAAAACAAAGCTATGAACAAATGTACTTAAGAGTGCTTTAAGTACCTGCAAGTATTTCCATACGAAAGCAGCATGTTTGTTTTTTTCATCTCAGCATTATTTAATTTATATTATTAGCTTAATAAACTGCATTTACACTAATGATCACATGCATTTGGACATATCATATGCTTTGGCATTGAAAGAAATGTGGTGCACCAGAGATTATATCAACGATATCGATGTTGCTGTGAAATCCTGCATGGCACAGCAGGCTCTCAAGACAGAGCCCGGATAGCTCAGTCGGTAGAGCATCAGACTTTTAATCTGAGGGTCCAGGGTTCAAGTCCCTGTTCTGGCGAGGTAATCATTTACCTGGTCTACGCTTAAATAACACCACAAGACATTAGATGAAAGGCCACAGGAGTAAAACCTATTCGTATTAAATGTTGAGTGGTTAAGTCGATGGACTAGAAGTCTATTTGGGTCTTTGCTTCAAAGCAAACATTGTGCTGATACATTTTCTAATCACTAGGTGTCAGTACACTCACTGACTACAAACCTTTGATGAATAATATACTGTTTGGAAAGAGTCATGTAGGTAATACAAAAGTTTTGTCTGCAAACTAAAGAGGAAAAGGCTGCTTGGTATTCAGAGGCACCTCAAGCAGCACCAACAGTGGCAGAGTGGTCTCGTTCCGTGATTGTATAGTGGTTAGTACTCTGCGTTGTGGCTGCAGCAACCCCGGTTCGAATCCGGGTCACGGCAGGTTTTTCAGAATGGTATTGAAATTCAGCTCCATGTTGCCACCCGTCCTTCTGCCCAATTTTTTTGACACTGTCAGTCCCTGAAATGCTCTGAGTGTTTTTCCATTTGAAACGAACTTTGAGAGCCTAGGCTCTCAGGTTTGAACCCTGCCGACAATAGGACTATTCCTCTGTCATGCCTTTGGTTGTGTCTTTGTACAGTTTGACACACAATATTTGCCTCATTAGGATACATAAAGAGAAATCAAAATTCCTTTGTTCAGTTCCTTCTATTTGTGCTTAATCTGTAGCTCTGCTGCTTGAGAGCAAACACTGTGCTTTTACATTTTGTAATCACTAGGTGTCAGTACATACGCTGACTCTTTGCTATAAACAACTGTGCCCTTTGATGCAAGTTTACAGTGATACTTAGGTTGATGATACACAGGGCAACTTTTTTGAGCAATGTTGCTTGGGCACTTTCCCATTCAGAATAGGTAACGCATTTCTGCCTGGATACTTTAGATCGGTCATGGGCTCTGTGTCTCATCTGGTTGCCAGTTGATGGCAACACTACCCAAAGTTGTGCAGCAACATTGTTCAAAAATTTGCCCTGGAACTTTTTTCAAAAAGTTGTTTCATCAGCCTAAAACTGCTCGGGCGAGGTAATCATTTACCTGGTCTACGCTTAAATAACACCACAAGACATTAGATGAAAGGACACGGGAGTAAAACCTATTCGTATTAAATGTTGAGTGGTTAAGTCGATGGACTAGAAGTCTATTTGGGTCTTTGCTTCAAAGCAAACATTGTGCTGATACATTTTCTAATCACTAGGTGTCAGTACACTCGCTGACTACAAACCTTTGATGAATAATATACTGTTTGGAAAGAGTCATGTAGGTAAAACAAAAGTTTTGTCTGCAAACTAAAGAGGAAAAGGCTGCTTGGTATTCAGAGGCACCTCAAGCAGCACCAACAGTGGCAGAGTGGTCTCGTGCCGTGATCGTATAGTGGTTAGTACTCTGCGTTGTGGCCGCAGCAACCCCGGTTCGAATCCGGGTCACGGCAGGTTTTTCAGAATGGTATTGAAATTCAGCTCCATGTTGCCACCCGTCCTTCTGCCCATTTTTTTTGACCCTGTTAGTCCCTGAAATGCTCTGAGTGTTTTTCCATTTGAAACGAACTTTGAGAGCCTAGGCTCTCAGGTTTGAACCCTGCCGACAATAGGACTATTCCTCTGTCATGCCTTTGGTTGTGTCTTTGTACAGTTTGGCACACAATATTTGCCTCATTAGGATACATAAAGAGAAATCAAAATTCCTTTGTTCAGTTCCTTCTATTTGTGCTTAATCTGTAGCTCTGCTGCTTGAGAGCAAACACTGTGCTTTTACATTTTGTAATCACTAGGTGTCAGTACATACGCTGACTCTTTGCTATAAACAACTGTGCCCTTTGATGCAAGTTTACAGTGATACTTAGGTTGATGATACACAGGGCAACTTTTTTGAGCAATGTTGCTTGGGCACTTTCCCATTCAGAATAGGTAACGCATTTCTGCCTGGATACTTTAGATCGGTCATGGGCTCTGTGTCTCATCTGGTTGCCAGTTGATGGCAACACTACCCAAAGTTGTCCAGCAACATTGTTCAAAAATTTGCCCTGGAACTTTTTTCAAAAAGTTGTATCATCAGCCTAAAACTGCAAACAACTCAACACCATTAAAGCATCTAAAGATCATTTCAAGTTGCTGTGCCTTCATTTGATTTTAAAGTCAACACCGATCATTTTCAACTCACTAAGTATAGCTTCAAATATGCAGGTAAATGATATTTAAACAAAACAAAGCTATGAACAAATGTACTTAAGAGTGCTTTAAGTACCTGCAAGTATTTCCATACGAAAGCAGCATGTTTGTTTTTTTCATCTCAGCATTATTTAATTTATATTATTAGCTTAATAAACTGCATTTACACTAATGATCACATGCATTTGGACATATCATATGCTTTGGCATTGAAAGAAATGTGGTGCACCAGAGATTATATCAACGTTATCGATGTTGCTGTGAGATCCTGCATGGCACAGCAGGCTCTCAAGAAAGAGCCCGGATAGCTCAGTCGGTAGAGCATCAGACTTTTAATCTGAGGGTCCAGGGTTCAAGTTCGGGCGAGGTATTCATTTACCTGGTCTACGCTTAAATAACACCACAAGACATTAGATGAAAGGACACGGGAGTAAAACCTATTCGTATTAAATGTTGAGTGGTTAAGTCGATGGACTAGAAGTCTATTTAGGTCTTTGCTTCAAAGCAAACATTGTGCTGATACATTTTCTAATCACTAGGTGTCAGTACACTCGCTGACTACAAACCTTTGATGAATAAATATACTGTTTGGAAAGAGTCATGTAGGTAAAACAAAAGTTTTGTCTGCAAACTAAAGAGGGAAAGGCTGCTTGGTATTCAGAGGCACCTCAAGCAGCACCAACAGTGGCAGAGTGGTCTCGTGCCGTGATCGTATAGTGGTTAGTACTCTGCGTTGTGGCCGCAGCAACCCCGGTTCAAATCTGGGTCACGGCAGGTTTTTCAGAATGGTATTGAAATTCAGCTCCATGTTGCCACCCATCCTTCTGCCCAATTTTTTTGACACTGTCAGTCCCTGAAATGCTCTGAGTGTTTTTCCATTTGAAACAAACTTTGAGAGCCTAGGCTCTCAGGTTTGAACCCTGCCGACAATAGGACTATTCCTCTGTCATGCATTTGGTTGTGTCTTTGTACAGTTTGACACACAATATTTGCCTCATTAGGATACATAAAGAGAAATCAAAATTCCTTTGTTCAGTTCCTTCTATTTGTGCTTAATCTGTAGCTCTGCTGCTTGAGAGCAAACACTGTGCTTTTACATTTTGTAATCAATAGGTGTCAGTACATACGCTGACTCTTTGCTATAAACAACTGTGCCCTTTGATGCAAGTTTACAGTGATACTTAGGTTGATGATACACAGGGCAACTTTTTTGAGCAATGTTGCTTGGGCACTTTCCCATTCAGAATAGGTAACGCATATCTGCCTGGATACTTTAGATCGGTCATGGGCTCTGTGTCTCATCTGGTTGCCAGTTGATGGCAACACTACCCAAAGTTGTCCAGCAACATTGTTCAAAAATTTGCCCTGAAACTTTTTTCAAAAAGTTGTATTATCAGCCTAAAACTGCTCGGGCGAGGTAATCATTTACCTGGTCTACGCTTAAATAACACCACAAGACATTAGATGAAAGGACACGGGAGTAAAACCTATTCGTATTAAATGTTGAGTGGTTAAGTCGATGGACTAGAAGTCTATTTGGGTCTTTGCTTCAAAGCAAACATTGTGCTGATACATTTTCTAATCACTAGGTGTCAGTACACTCGCTGACTACAAACCTTTGATGAATAATATACTGTTTGGAAAGAGTCATGTAGGTAAAACAAAAGTTTTGTCTGCAAACTAAAGAGGAAAAGGCTGCTTGGTATTCAGAGGCACCTCAAGCAGCACCAACAGTGGCAGAGTGGTCTAGTGCCGTGATCGTATAGTGGTTAGTACTCTGCGTTGTGGCCGCAGCAACCCCGGTTCGAATCCGGGTCACGGCAGGTTTTTCAGAATGGTATTGAAATTCAGCTCCATGTTGCCACCCGTCCTTCTGCCCAATTTTTTTGACACTGTCAGTCCCTGAAATGCTCTGAGTGTTTTTCCATTTGAAACGAACTTTGAGAGCCTAGGCTCTCAGGTTTGAACCCTGCCGACAATAGGACTATTCCTCTGTCATGCCTTTGGTTGTGTCTTTGTACAGTTTGGCACACAATATTTGCCTCGTTAGGATACATAAAGAGAAATCAAAATTCCTTTGTTCAGTTCCTTCTATTTGTGCTTAATCTGTAGCTCTGCTGCTTGAGAGCAAACACTGTGCTTTTACATTTTGTAATCACTAGGTGTCAGTACATACGCTGACTCTTTGCTATAAACAACTGTGCCCTTTGATGCAAGTTTACAATGATACTTAGGTTGATGATACACAGGGCAACTTTTTTGAGCAATGTTGCTTGGGCACTTTCCCATTCAGAATAGGTAACGCATTTCTGCCTGGATACTTTAGATCGGTCATGGGCTCTGTGTCTCATCTGGTTGCCAGTTGATGGCAACACTACCCAAAGTTGTCCAGCAACATTGTTCAAAAATTTGCCCTGGAACTTTTTTCAAAAAGTTGTATCATCAGCCTAAAACTGCAAACAACTCAACACCATTAAAGCATCTAAAGATCATTTCAAGTTGCTGTGCCTTCATTTGATTTTAAAGTCAACACCGATCATTTTCAACTCACTAAGTATAGCTTCAAATATGCAGGTAAATGATATTTAAACAAAACAAAGCTATGAACAAATGTACTTAAGAGTGCTTTAAGTACCTGCAAGTATTTCCATACGAAAGCAGCATGTTTGTTTTTTTCATCTCAGCATTATTTAATTTATATTATTAGCTTAATAAACTGCATTTACACTAATGATCACATGCATTTGGACATATCATATGCTTTGGCATTGAAAGAAATGTGGTGCACCAGAGATTATATCAACGTTATCGATGTTGCTGTGAGATCCTGCATGGCACAGCAGGCTCTCAAGAAAGAGCCCGGATAGCTCAGTCGGTAGAGCATCAGACTTTTAATCTGAGGGTCCAGGGTTCAAGTCCCTGTTCGGGCGAGGTACCTCAAGGTTCTTTATTATTTGTCACATACATAATCATACGGGGTATAATAGGTAGTGAAATGTTAATCAGGACAGGTCCGCTCAATGGAAAGTGCAAAAAAATAAAATAAAAATAAAACATAATAATAACATAAAAGCAATAAAAACTATGAAACAAAACACGAGAGAGTATATATATATATACAAATATGGTGAGAATGAAATAAGAGACAAATAAGAAATAAAATAAGGGGTAAGATGTGCAATGAGATAAAGTGTGCAGTGCAGGAGAATGTGCAAATAGGTTGTACCGGGGATGTACACAAAGCAGCAGTGTGGATGGTGGGGAATAATGGATGTGATTACAGTTTATTAAGTTGAGTCCTGTGGATGTTATGATGTTATGATCCTGAGTTTAGGAGCCTGATGGCCTGAGGGAAGAAACTCCTCTTCAGTCTTTCCGTTTTAGCCAACATGCTCCTGTAGCGCCTGCCAGATGGCAGTAAAATGAAAAGATGGTTACCGGGGTGGTTTGAGTCTTTGATGATTTTAGCAGCTCTGCTTCTGCAGCGTTTGAGGTAGATGCCCTGCGGGCGACGCTGACTCTTTGCTATAAACAACTGTGCCCTTTGATGCAAGTTTACAGTGATACTTAGGTTGATGATACACAGGGCAACTTTTTTGAGCAATGTTGCTTGGGCACTTTCCCATTCAGAATAGGTAACGCATTTCTGCCTGGATACTTTAGATCGGTCATGGGCTCTGTGTCTCATCTGGTTACCAGTTGATGGCAACACTACCCAAAGTTGTCCAGCAACATTGTTCAAAAATTTGCCCTGAAACTTTTTTCAAAAAGTTGTATTATCAGCCTAAAACTGCTCGGGCGAGGTAATCATTTACCTGGTCTACGCTTAAATAACACCACAAGACATTAGATGAAAGGACACGGGAGTAAAACCTATTCGTATTAAATGTTGAGTGGTTAAGTCGATGGACTAGAAGTCTATTTGGGTCTTTGCTTCAAAGCAAACATTGTGCTGATACATTTTCTAATCACTAGGTGTCAGTACACTCGCTGACTACAAACCTTTGATGAATAATATACTGTTTGGAAAGAGTCATGTAGGTAAAACAAACGTTTTGTCTGCAAACTAAAGAGGGAAAGGCTGCTTGGTATTCAGAGGCACCTCAAGCAGCACCAACAGTGGCAGAGTGGTCTCGTGCCGTGATCGTATAGTGGTTAGTACTCTGCGTTGTGGCCGCAGCAACCCCGGTTCGAATCCGGGTCACGGCAGGTTTTTCAGAATGGTATTGAAATTCAGCTCCATGTTGCCACCCATCCTTCTGCCCAATTTTTTTGACACTGTCAGTCCCTGAAATGCTCTGAGTGTTTTTCCATTTGAAACGAACTTTGAGAGCCTAGGCTCTCAGGTTTGACCCTGCCGACAATAGGACTATTCCTCTGTCATGCCTTTGGTTGTGTCTTTGTACAGTTTGACACACAATATTTGCCTCATTAGGATACATAAAGAGAAATCAAAATTCCTTTGTTCAGTTCCTTCTATTTGTGCTTAATCTGTAGCTCTGCTGCTTGAGAGCAAACACTGTGCTTTTACATTTTGTAATCACTAGGTGTCAGTACATACGCTGACTCTTTGCTATAAACAACTGTGCCCTTTGATGCAAGTTTACAGCAGACGCGATTTCTTTAAGACTGCAAGGGAAGCTCAGCTTCCCCTATAATTGTCAAAAAATGAATGGTCAAATATATGTACTATTATGTTAACATTTTATTGACTAAAAATGCGTTAAACACGTTCATCTCGAACGAAAACAATTTCGTTCAGAATCAGCTACTTAGGTCGGCTGACTCGATTTCCTTCTCATTCATTCCCGTAGCGTACAGTGCATTACTCTGTTGAAGCCCAGCGTCCATTGACTTCAATGGGGCTGCTTTAAACAGTTTTTTCAGTGCTTAGAAACAAGACGGTCATTGGATAATGCTGCGATTATGTCCCGCCCACGGACGCTCAGCGTCTCTGGGATGAATGGAGGAGTGGGCTGGCCCGGACTCCGAGCGTCTGCGTGATGATTGGAGGGTCTGTCGAAAGACTGCATCTCCTTTTGATTGACAGCGATTTTGTACTATAAAAGTCACTGACACTGAAGCTATTCGAGCTCAGTCCCATCGCGGAAGTGTAGTCGAAAGACAAACTGCTGCAACCCATTTCTTGGTATTTGCTTGGTGAAATTGCTAGCCAATTTTCATCATACATTTCACCCAGATTCCTTGTTTCAGTTCAACCTAATTCCCATATTTCGAGTTTAATATCTTTTTTTAGATCGTTTGTTCATTCATTCATTCATTCATACATACAGTAGGCTAGAAAATTTTCTTGAAAAGGAATGTTGGGCAGAATTTAGGTATAAATAAATGGTACATTTTTATGATGTTGGCCAAAAATGAGCTTCCCCTCTTTGAAAGACCAGCAGCCGCCACTGGTTTACAGTAATACTTAGGTTGATGATACACAGGGCAACTTTTTTGAGCAATGTTGCTTGGGCACTTTCCCATTCAGAATAGGTAACGCATTTCTGCCTGGATACTTTAGATCGGTCATGGGCTCTGTGTCTCATCTGGTTGCCAGTTGATGGCAACACTACCCAAAGTTGTGCAGCAACATTTTTCAAAAATTTGCCCTGAAACTTTCTTCAAAAAGTTGTGTCATCAGCCTAAAACTGCAAACAACTCAACACCATTAAATCATCTAAAGATCATTTCAAGTTGCTGTGCCTTCATTTGATTTTAAAGTCAACAGCGATCATTTTCAACTCACTAAGTATAGCTTCAAATATGCAGGTAAATAATATTTTTTTAAACAAAGCTATGAACAAATGTACTTAAGAGTGCTTTAAGTACCTGCAAGTATTTCCATACGAAAGCAGCATGTTTGTTTTTTTCATCTCAGCATTATTTAATTTATATTATTAGCTTAATAAACTGCATTTACACTAATGATCACATGCATTTGGACATATCATATGCTTTGGCATTGAAAGAAATGTGGTGCACCAGAGATTATATCAACGTTATCGATGTTGCTGTGAGATCCTGCATGGCACAGCAGGCTCTCAAGAAAGAGCCCGGATAGCTCAGTCGGTAGAGCATCAGACTTTTAATCTGAGGGTCCAGGGTTCAAGTTCGGGCGAGGTATTCATTTACCTGGTCTACGCTTAAATAACACCACAAGACATTAGATGAAAGGACACGGGAGTAAAACCTATTCGTATTAAATGTTGAGTGGTTAAGTCGATGGACTAGAAGTCTATTTAGGTCTTTGCTTCAAAGCAAACATTGTGCTGATACATTTTCTAATCACTAGGTGTCAGTACACTCGCTGACTACAAACCTTTGATGAATAAATATACTGTTTGGAAAGAGTCATGTAGGTAAAACAAAAGTTTTGTCTGCAAACTAAAGAGGGAAAGGCTGCTTGGTATTCAGAGGCACCTCAAGCAGCACCAACAGTGGCAGAGTGGTCTCGTGCCGTGATCGTATAGTGGTTAGTACTCTGCGTTGTGGCCGCAGCAACCCCGGTTCAAATCTGGGTCACGGCAGGTTTTTCAGAATGGTATTGAAATTCAGCTCCATGTTGCCACCCATCCTTCTGCCCAATTTTTTTGACACTGTCAGTCCCTGAAATGCTCTGAGTGTTTTTCCATTTGAAACAAACTTTGAGAGCCTAGGCTCTCAGGTTTGAACCCTGCCGACAATAGGACTATTCCTCTGTCATGCATTTGGTTGTGTCTTTGTACAGTTTGACACACAATATTTGCCTCATTAGGATACATAAAGAGAAATCAAAATTCCTTTGTTCAGTTCCTTCTATTTGTGCTTAATCTGTAGCTCTGCTGCTTGAGAGCAAACACTGTGCTTTTACATTTTGTAATCACTAGGTGTCAGTACATACGCTGACTCTTTGCTATAAACAACTGTGCCCTTTGATGCAAGTTTACAGTGATACTTAGGTTGATGATACACAGGGCAACTTTTTTGA
Source organism: Oxygymnocypris stewartii (assembly GCA_003573665.1). Lineage (NCBI taxonomy): Eukaryota > Metazoa > Chordata > Actinopteri > Cypriniformes > Cyprinidae > Oxygymnocypris > Oxygymnocypris stewartii. The sequence goes on from QVTF01021273.1 coordinate 49,507, forward strand.
GCAATGTTGCTTGGGCACTTTCCCATTCAGAATAGGTAACGCATATCTGCCTGGATACTTTAGATCGGTCATGGGCTCTGTGTCTCATCTGGTTGCCAGTTGATGGCAACACTACCCAAAGTTGTCCAGCAACATTGTTCAAAAATTTGCCCTGAAACTTTTTTCAAAAAGTTGTATTATCAGCCTAAAACTGCTCGGGCGAGGTAATCATTTACCTGGTCTACGCTTAAATAACACCACAAGACATTAGATGAAAGGACACGGGAGTAAAACCTATTCGTATTAAATGTTGAGTGGTTAAGTCGATGGACTAGAAGTCTATTTGGGTCTTTGCTTCAAAGCAAACATTGTGCTGATACATTTTCTAATCACTAGGTGTCAGTACACTCGCTGACTACAAACCTTTGATGAATAATATACTGTTTGGAAAGAGTCATGTAGGTAAAACAAAAGTTTTGTCTGCAAACTAAAGAGGAAAAGGCTGCTTGGTATTCAGAGGCACCTCAAGCAGCACCAACAGTGGCAGAGTGGTCTAGTGCCGTGATCATATAGTGGTTAGTACTCTGCGTTGTGGCCGCAGCAACCCCGGTTCGAATCCGGGTCACGGCAGGTTTTTCAGAATGGTATTGAAATTCAGCTCCATGTTGCCACCCGTCCTTCTGCCCAATTTTTTTGACACTGTCAGTCCCTGAAATGCTCTGAGTGTTTTTCCATTTGAAACGAACTTTGAGAGCCTAGGCTCTCAGGTTTGAACCCTGCCGACAATAGGACTATTCCTCTGTCATGCCTTTGGTTGTGTCTTTGTACAGTTTGGCACACAATATTTGCCTCGTTAGGATACATAAAGAGAAATCAAAATTCCTTTGTTCAGTTCCTTCTATTTGTGCTTAATCTGTAGCTCTGCTGCTTGAGAGCAAACACTGTGCTTTTACATTTTGTAATCACTAGGTGTCAGTACATACGCTGACTATTTGCTATAAACAACTGTGCCCTTTGATGCAAGTTTACAATGATACTTAGGTTGATGATACACAGGGCAACTTTTTTGAGCAATGTTGCTTGGGCACTTTCCCATTCAGAATAGGTAACGCATTTCTGCCTGGATACTTTAGATCGGTCATGGGCTCTGTGTCTCATCTGGTTGCCAGTTGATGGCAACACTACCCAAAGTTGTCCAGCAACATTGTTCAAAAATTTGCCCTGGAACTTTTTTCAAAAAGTTGTATCATCAGCCTAAAACTGCAAACAACTCAACACCATTAAAGCATCTAAAGATCATTTCAAGTTGCTGTGCCTTCATTTGATTTTAAAGTCAACACCGATCATTTTCAACTCACTAAGTATAGCTTCAAATATGCAGGTAAATGATATTTAAACAAAACAAAGCTATGAACAAATGTACTTAAGAGTGCTTTAAGTACCTGCAAGTATTTCCATACGAAAGCAGCATGTTTGTTTTTTTCATCTCAGCATTATTTAATTTATATTATTAGCTTAATAAACTGCATTTACACTAATGATCACATGCATTTGGACATATCATATGCTTTGGCATTGAAAGAAATGTGGTGCACCAGAGATTATATCAACGTTATCGATGTTGCTGTGAGATCCTGCATGGCACAGCAGGCTCTCAAGAAAGAGCCCGGATAGCTCAGTCGGTAGAGCATCAGACTTTTAATCTGAGGGTCCAGGGTTCAAGTCCCTGTTCGGGCGAGGTACCTCAAGGTTCTTTATTATTTGTCACATACATAATCATACGGGGTATAATAGGTAGTGAAATGTTAATCAGGACAGGTCCGCTCAATGGAAAGTGCAAAAAAATAAAATAAAAATAAAACATAATAATAACATAAAAGCAATAAAAACTATGAAACAAAACACGAGAGAGTATATATATATATACAAATATGGTGAGAATGAAATAAGAGACAAATAAGAAATAAAATAAGGGGTAAGATGTGCAATGAGATAAAGTGTGCAGTGCAGGAGAATGTGCAAATAGGTTGTACCGGGGATGTACACAAAGCAGCAGTGTGGATGGTGGGGAATAATGGATGTGATTACAGTTTATTAAGTTGAGTCCTGTGGATGTTATGATGTTATGATCCTGAGTTTAGGAGCCTGATGGCCTGAGGGAAGAAACTCCTCTTCAGTCTTTCCGTTTTAGCCAACATGCTCCTGTAGCGCCTGCCAGATGGCAGTAAAATGAAAAGATGGTTACCGGGGTGGTTTGAGTCTTTGATGATTTTAGCAGCTCTGCTTCTGCAGCGTTTGAGGTAGATGCCCTGCGGGCGACGCTGACTCTTTGCTATAAACAACTGTGCCCTTTGATGCAAGTTTACAGTGATACTTAGGTTGATGATACACAGGGCAACTTTTTTGAGCAATGTTGCTTGGGCACTTTCCCATTCAGAATAGGTAACGCATTTCTGCCTGGATACTTTAGATCGGTCATGGGCTCTGTGTCTCATCTGGTTACCAGTTGATGGCAACACTACCCAAAGTTGTCCAGCAACATTGTTCAAAAATTTGCCCTGAAACTTTTTTCAAAAAGTTGTATTATCAGCCTAAAACTGCTCGGGCGAGGTAATCATTTACCTGGTCTACGCTTAAATAACACCACAAGACATTAGATGAAAGGACACGGGAGTAAAACCTATTCGTATTAAATGTTGAGTGGTTAAGTCGATGGACTAGAAGTCTATTTGGGTCTTTGCTTCAAAGCAAACATTGTGCTGATACATTTTCTAATCACTAGGTGTCAGTACACTCGCTGACTACAAACCTTTGATGAATAATATACTGTTTGGAAAGAGTCATGTAGGTAAAACAAACGTTTTGTCTGCAAACTAAAGAGGGAAAGGCTGCTTGGTATTCAGAGGCACCTCAAGCAGCACCAACAGTGGCAGAGTGGTCTCGTGCCGTGATCGTATAGTGGTTAGTACTCTGCGTTGTGGCCGCAGCAACCCCGGTTCGAATCCGGGTCACGGCAGGTTTTTCAGAATGGTATTGAAATTCAGCTCCATGTTGCCACCCATCCTTCTGCCCAATTTTTTTGACACTGTCAGTCCCTGAAATGCTCTGAGTGTTTTTCCATTTGAAACGAACTTTGAGAGCCTAGGCTCTCAGGTTTGACCCTGCCGACAATAGGACTATTCCTCTGTCATGCCTTTGGTTGTGTCTTTGTACAGTTTGACACACAATATTTGCCTCATTAGGATACATAAAGAGAAATCAAAATTCCTTTGTTCAGTTCCTTCTATTTGTGCTTAATCTGTAGCTCTGCTGCTTGAGAGCAAACACTGTGCTTTTACATTTTGTAATCACTAGGTGTCAGTACATACGCTGACTCTTTGCTATAAACAACTGTGCCCTTTGATGCAAGTTTACAGCAGACGCGATTTCTTTAAGACTGCAAGGGAAGCTCAGCTTCCCCTATAATTGTCAAAAAATGAATGGTCAAATATATGTACTATTATGTTAACATTTTATTGACTAAAAATGCGTTAAACACGTTCATCTCGAACGAAAACAATTTCGTTCAGAATCAGCTACTTAGGTCGGCTGACTCGATTTCCTTCTCATTCATTCCCGTAGCGTACAGTGCATTACTCTGTTGAAGCCCAGCGTCCATTGACTTCAATGGGGCTGCTTTAAACAGTTTTTTCAGTGCTTAGAAACAAGACGGTCATTGGATAATGCTGCGATTATGTCCCGCCCACGGACGCTCAGCGTCTCTGGGATGAATGGAGGAGTGGGCTGGCCCGGACTCCGAGCGTCTGCGTGATGATTGGAGGGTCTGTCGAAAGACTGCATCTCCTTTTGATTGACAGCGATTTTGTACTATAAAAGTCACTGACACTGAAGCTATTCGAGCTCAGTCCCATCGCGGAAGTGTAGTCGAAAGACAAACTGCTGCAACCCATTTCTTGGTATTTGCTTGGTGAAATTGCTAGCCAATTTTCATCATACATTTCACCCAGATTCCTTGTTTCAGTTCAACCTAATTCCCATATTTCGAGTTTAATATCTTTTTTTAGATCGTTTGTTCATTCATTCATTCATTCATACATACAGTAGGCTAGAAAATTTTCTTGAAAAGGAATGTTGGGCAGAATTTAGGTATAAATAAATGGTACATTTTTATGATGTTGGCCAAAAATGAGCTTCCCCTCTTTGAAAGACCAGCAGCCGCCACTGGTTTACAGTAATACTTAGGTTGATGATACACAGGGCAACTTTTTGAGCAATGTTGCTTGGGCACTTTCCCATTCAGAATAGGTAACGCATTTCTGCCTGGATACTTTAGATCGGTCATGGGCTCTGTGTCTCATCTGGTTGCCAGTTGATGGCAACACTACCCAAAGTTGTGCAGCAACATTTTCAAAAATTTGCCCTGAAACTTTCTTCAAAAAGTTGTGTCATCAGCCTAAAACTGCAAACAACTCAACACCATTAAATCATCTAAAGATCATTTCAAGTTGCTGTGCCTTCATTTGATTTTAAAGTCAACAGCGATCATTTTCAACTCACTAAGTATAGCTTCAAATATGCAGGTAAATAATATTTTTTTTAAACAAAGCTATGAACAAATGTACTTAAGAGTGCTTTAAGTACCTGCAAGTATTTCCATACGAAAGCAGCATGTTTGTTTTTTCATCTCTGCATTATTTAATTTATATTATTAGCTTAATAAACTGCATTTACACTAATGATCACATGCATTTGGACATATCATATGCTTTGGCATTGAAAGAAATGTGGTGCACCAGAGATTATAGCAACGATATCGATGTTGCTGTGAAATCCTGCATGGCACAGCAGGCTCTCAAGACAGAGCCCGGATAGCTCAGTCGGTAGAGCATCAGACTTTTAATCTGAGGGTCCAGGGTTCAAGTCCCTGTTCTGGCGAGGTAATCATTTACCTGGTCTACGCTTAAATAACACCACAAGACATTAGATGAAAGGCCACAGGAGTAAAACCTATTCGTATTAAATGTTGAGTGGTTAAGTCGATGGACTAGAAGTCTATTTGGGTCTTTGCTTCAAAGCAAACATTGTGCTGATACATTTTCTAATCACTAGGTGTCAGTACACTCACTGACTACAAACCTTTGATGAATAATATACTGTTTGGAAAGAGTCATGTAGGTAATACAAAAGTTTTGTCTGCAAACTAAAGAGGAAAAGGCTGCTTGGTATTCAGAGGCACCTCAAGCAGCACCAACAGTGGCAGAGTGGTCTCGTTCCGTGATTGTATAGTGGTTAGTACTCTGCGTTGTGGCTGCAGCAACCCCGGTTCGAATCCGGGTCACGGCAGGTTTTTCAGAATGGTATTGAAATTCAGCTCCATGTTGCCACCCGTCCTTCTGCCCAATTTTTTTGACACTGTCAGTCCCTGAAATGCTCTGAGTGTTTTTCCATTTGAAACGAACTTTGAGAGCCTAGGCTCTCAGGTTTGAACCCTGCCGACAATAGGACTATTCCTCTGTCATGCCTTTGGTTGTGTCTTTGTACAGTTTGACACACAATATTTGCCTCATTAGGATACATAAAGAGAAATCAAAATTCCTTTGTTCAGTTCCTTCTATTTGTGCTTAATCTGTAGCTCTGCTGCTTGAGAGCAAACACTGTGCTTTTACATTTTGTAATCACTAGGTGTCAGTACATACGCTGACTCTTTGCTATAAACAACTGTGCCCTTTGATGCAAGTTTACAGTGATACTTAGGTTGATGATACACAGGGCAACTTTTTTGAGCAATGTTGCTTGGGCACTTTCCCATTCAGAATAGGTAACGCATTTCTGCCTGGATACTTTAGATCGGTCATGGGCTCTGTGTCTCATCTGGTTGCCAGTTGATGGCAACACTACCCAAAGTTGTCCAGCAACATTGTTCAAAAATTTGCCCTGAAACTTTTTTCAAAAAGTTGTATTATCAGCCTAAAACTGCTCGGGCGAGGTAATCATTTACCTGGTCTACGCTTAAATAACACCACAAGACATTAGATGAAAGGACACGGGAGTAAAACCTATTCGTATTAAATGTTGAGTGGTTAAGTCGATGGACTAGAAGTCTATTTGGGTCTTTGCTTCAAAGCAAACATTGTGCTGATACATTTTCTAATCACTAGGTGTCAGTACACTCGCTGACTACAAACCTTTGATGAATAATATACTGTTTGGAAAGAGTCATGTAGGTAAAACAAAAGTTTTGTCTGCAAACTAAAGAGGAAAAGGCTGCTTGGTATTCAGAGGCACCTCAAGCAGCACCAACAGTGGCAGAGTGGTCTAGTGCCGTGATCGTATAGTGGTTAGTACTCTGCGTTGTGGCCGCAGCAACCCCGGTTCGAATCCGGGTCACGGCAGGTTTTTCAGAATGGTATTGAAATTCAGCTCCATGTTGCCACCCGTCCTTCTGCCCAATTTTTTTGACACTGTCAGTCCCTGAAATGCTCTGAGTGTTTTTCCATTTGAAACGAACTTTGAGAGCCTAGGCTCTCAGGTTTGAACCCTGCCGACAATAGGACTATTCCTCTGTCATGCCTTTGGTTGTGTCTTTGTACAGTTTGGCACACAATATTTGCCTCGTTAGGATACATAAAGAGAAATCAAAATTCCTTTGTTCAGTTCCTTCTATTTGTGCTTAATCTGTAGCTCTGCTGCTTGAGAGCAAACACTGTGCTTTTACATTTTGTAATCACTAGGTGTCAGTACATACGCTGACTCTTTGCTATAAACAACTGTGCCCTTTGATGCAAGTTTACAGTGATACTTAGGTTGATGATACACAGGGCAACTTTTTTGAGCAATGTTGCTTGGGCACTTTCCCATTCAGAATAGGTAACGCATTTCTGCCTGGATACTTTAGATCGGTCATGGGCTCTGTGTCTCATCTGGTTGCCAGTTGATGGCAACACTACCCAAAGTTGTCCAGCAACATTGTTCAAAAATTTGCCCTGGAACTTTTTTCAAAAAGTTGTATCATCAGCCTAAAACTGCAAACAACTCAACACCATTAAAGCATCTAAAGATCATTTCAAGTTGCTGTGCCTTCATTTGATTTTAAAGTCAACACCGATCATTTTCAACTCACTAAGTATAGCTTCAAATATGCAGGTAAATGATATTTAAACAAAACAAAGCTATGAACAAATGTACTTAAGAGTGCTTTAAGTACCTGCAAGTATTTCCATACGAAAGCAGCATGTTTGTTTTTTTCATCTCAGCATTATTTAATTTATATTATTAGCTTAATAAACTGCATTTACACTAATGATCACATGCATTTGGACATATCATATGCTTTGGCATTGAAAGAAATGTGGTGCACCAGAGATTATATCAACGTTATCGATGTTGCTGTGAGATCCTGCATGGCACAGCAGGCTCTCAAGAAAGAGCCCGGATAGCTCAGTCGGTAGAGCATCAGACTTTTAATCTGAGGGTCCAGGGTTCAAGTTCGGGCGAGGTATTCATTTACCTGGTCTACGCTTAAATAACACCACAAGACATTAGATGAAAGGACACGGGAGTAAAACCTATTCGTATTAAATGTTGAGTGGTTAAGTCGATGGACTAGAAGTCTATTTAGGTCTTTGCTTCAAAGCAAACATTGTGCTGATACATTTTCTAATCACTAGGTGTCAGTACACTCGCTGACTACAAACCTTTGATGAATAAATATACTGTTTGGAAAGAGTCATGTAGGTAAAACAAAAGTTTTGTCTGCAAACTAAAGAGGGAAAGGCTGCTTGGTATTCAGAGGCACCTCAAGCAGCACCAACAGTGGCAGAGTGGTCTCGTGCCGTGATCGTATAGTGGTTAGTACTCTGCGTTGTGGCCGCAGCAACCCCGGTTCGAATCCGGGTCACGGCAGGTTTTTCAGAATGGTATTGAAATTCAGCTCCATGTTGCCACCCGTCCTTCTGCCCAATTTTTTTGACACTGTCAGTCCCTGAAATGCTCTGAGTGTTTTTCCATTTGAAACGAACTTTGAGAGCCTAGGCTCTCAGGTTTGAACCCTGCCGACAATAGGACTATTCCTCTGTCATGCCTTTGGTTGTGTCTTTGTACAGTTTGGCACACAATATTTGCCTCATTAGGATACATAAAGAGAAATCAAAATTCCTTTGTTCAGTTCCTTCTATTTGTGCTTAATCTGTAGCTCTGCTGCTTGAGAGCAAACACTGTGCTTTTACATTTTGTAATCACTAGGTGTCAGTACATACGCTGACTCTTTGCTATAAACAACTGTGCCCTTTGATGCAAGTTTACAGTGATACTTAGGTTGATGATACACAGGGCAACTTTTTTGAGCAATGTTGCTTGGGCACTTTCCCATTCAGAATAGGTAACGCATTTCTGCCTGGATACTTTAGATCGGTCATGGGCTCTGTGTCTCATCTGGTTGCCAGTTGATGGCAACACTACCCAAAGTTGTCCAGCAACATTGTTCAAAAATTTGCCCTGAAACTTTTTTCAAAAAGTTGTATTATCAGCCTAAAACTGCTCGGGCGAGGTAATCATTTACCTGGTCTACGCTTAAATAACACCACAAGACATTAGATGAAAGGACACGGGAGTAAAACCTATTCGTATTAAATGTTGAGTGGTTAAGTCGATGGACTAGAAGTCTATTTGGGTCTTTGCTTCAAAGCAAACATTGTGCTGATACATTTTCTAATCACTAGGTGTCAGTACACTCGCTGACTACAAACCTTTGATGAATAATATACTGTTTGGAAAGAGTCATGTAGGTAAAACAAAAGTTTTGTCTGCAAACTAAAGAGGAAAAGGCTGCTTGGTATTCAGAGGCACCTCAAGCAGCACCAACAGTGGCAGAGTGGTCTAGTGCCGTGATCGTATAGTGGTTAGTACTCTGCGTTGTGGCCGCAGCAACCCCGGTTCGAATCCGGGTCACGGCAGGTTTTTCAGAATGGTATTGAAATTCAGCTCCATGTTGCCACCCGTCCTTCTGCCCAATTTTTTTGACACTGTCAGTCCCTGAAATGCTCTGAGTGTTTTTCCATTTGAAACGAACTTTGAGAGCCTAGGCTCTCAGGTTTGAACCCTGCCGACAATAGGACTATTCCTCTGTCATGCCTTTGGTTGTGTCTTTGTACAGTTTGGCACACAATATTTGCCTCGTTAGGATACATAAAGAGAAATCAAAATTCCTTTGTTCAGTTCCTTCTATTTGTGCTTAATCTGTAGCTCTGCTGCTTGAGAGCAAACACTGTGCTTTTACATTTTGTAATCACTAGGTGTCAGTACATACGCTGACTCTTTGCTATAAACAACTGTGCCCTTTGATGCAAGTTTACAGTGATACTTAGGTTGATGATACACAGGGCAACTTTTTTGAGCAATGTTGCTTGGGCACTTTCCCATTCAGAATAGGTAACGCATTTCTGCCTGGATACTTTAGATCGGTCATGGGCTCTGTGTCTCATCTGGTTGCCAGTTGATGGCAACACTACCCAAAGTTGTCCAGCAACATTGTTCAAAAATTTGCCCTGGAACTTTTTTCAAAAAGTTGTATCATCAGCCTAAAACTGCAAACAACTCAACACCATTAAAGCATCTAAAGATCATTTCAAGTTGCTGTGCCTTCATTTGATTTTAAAGTCAACACCGATCATTTTCAACTCACTAAGTATAGCTTCAAATATGCAGGTAAATGATATTTAAACAAAACAAAGCTATGAACAAATGTACTTAAGAGTGCTTTAAGTACCTGCAAGTATTTACATACGAAAGCAGCATGTTTGTTTTTTTCATCTCAGCATTATTTAATTTATATTATTAGCTTAATAAACTGCATTTACACTAATGATCACATGCATTTGGACATATCATATGCTTTGGCATTGAAAGAAATGTGGTGCACCAGAGATTATATCAACGTTATCGATGTTGCTGTGAGATCCTGCATGGCACAGCAGGCTCTCAAGAAAGAGCCCGGATAGCTCAGTCGGTAGAGCATCAGACTTTTAATCTGAGGGTCCAGGGTTCAAGTCCCTGTTCGGGCGAGGTACCTGCGGGCGACGTTGACTCTTTGCTATAAACAACTGTGCCCTTTGATGCAAGTTTACAGTGATACTTAGGTTGATGATACACAGGGCAACTTTTTTGAGCAATGTTGCTTGGGCACTTTCCCATTCAGAATAGGTAACGCATTTCTGCCTGGATACTTTAGATCGGTCATGGGCTCTGTGTCTCATCTGGTTGCCAGTTGATGGCAACACTACCCAAAGTTGTCCAGCAACATTGTTCAAAAATTTGCCCTGAAACTTTTTTCAAAAAGTTGTATTATCAGCCTAAAACTGCTCGGGCGAGGTAATCATTTACCTGGTCTACGCTTAAATAACACCACAAGACATTAGATGAAAGGACACGGGAGTAAAACCTATTCGTATTAAATGTTGAGTGGTTAAGTCGATGGACTAGAAGTCTATTTGGGTCTTTGCTTCAAAGCAAACATTGTGCTGATACATTTTCTAATCACTAGGTGTCAGTACACTCGCTGACTACAAACCTTTGATGAATAATATACTGTTTGGAAAGAGTCATGTAGGTAAAACAAAAGTTTTGTCTGCAAACTAAAGAGGAAAAGGCTGCTTGGTATTCAGAGGCACCTCAAGCAGCACCAACAGTGGCAGAGTGGTCTAGTGCCGTGATCGTATAGTGGTTAGTACTCTGCGTTGTGGCCGCAGCAACCCCGGTTCGAATCTGGGTCACGGCAGGTTTTTCAGAATGGTATTGAAATTCAGCTCCATGTTGCCACCCGTCCTTCTGCCCAATTTTTTTGACACTGTCAGTCCCTGAAATGCTCTGAGTGTTTTTCCATTTGAAACGAACTTTGAGAGCCTAGGCTCTCAGGTTTGAACCCTGCCGACAATAGGACTATTCCTCTGTCATGCCTTTGGTTGTGTCTTTGTACAGTTTGGCACACAATATTTGCCTCATTAGGATACATAAAGAGAAATCAAAATTCCTTTGTTCAGTTCCTTCTATTTGTGCTTAATCTGTAGCTCTGCTGCTTGAGAGCAAACACTGTGCTTTTACATTTTGTAATCACTAGGTGTCAGTACATACGCTGACTCTTTGCTATAAACAACTGTGCCCTTTGATGCAAGTTTACAGTGATACTTAGGTTGATGATACACAGGGCAACTTTTTTGAGCAATGTTGCTTGGGCACTTTCCCATTCAGAATAGGTAACGCATTTCTGCCTGGATACTTTAGATCGGTCATGGGCTCTGTGTCTCATCTGGTTGCCAGTTGATGGCAACACTACCCAAAGTTGTCCAGCAACATTGTTCAAAAATTTGCCCTGAAACTTTTTTCAAAAAGTTGTATCATCAGCCTAAAACTGCTCGGGCGAGGTAATCATTTACCTGGTCTACGCTTAAATAACACCACAAGACATTAGATGAAAGGACACGGGAGTAAAACCTATTCGTATTAAATGTTGAGTGGTTAAGTCGATGGACTAGAAGTCTATTTGGGTCTTTGCTTCAAAGCAAACATTGTGCTGATACATTTTCTAATCACTAGGTGTCAGTACACTCGCTGACTACAAACCTTTGATGAATAATATACTGTTTGGAAAGAGTCATGTAGGTAAAACAAAAGTTTTGTCTGCAAACTAAAGAGGAAAAGGCTGCTTGGTATTCAGAGGCACCTCAAGCAGCACCAACAGTGGCAGAGTGGTCTAGTGCCGTGATCGTATAGTGGTTAGTACTCTGCGTTGTGGCCGCAGCAACCCCGGTTCGAATCCGGGTCACGGCAGGTTTTTCAGAATGGTATTGAAATTCAGCTCCATGTTGCCACCCGTCCTTCTGCCCAATTTTTTTGACACTGTCAGTCCCTGAAATGCTCTGAGTGTTTTTCCATTTGAAACGAACTTTGAGAGCCTAGGCTCTCAGGTTTGAACCCTGCCGACAATAGGACTATTCCTCTGTCATGCCTTTGGTTGTGTCTTTGTACAGTTTGGACACACAATATTTGCCTCGTTAGGATACATAAAGAGAAATCAAAATTCCTTTGTTCAGTTCCTTCTATTTGTGCTTAATCTGTAGCTCTGCTGCTTGAGAGCAAACACTGTGCTTTTACATTTTGTAATCACTAGGTGTCAGTACATACGCTGACTCTTTGCTATAAACAACTGTGCCCTTTGATGCAAGTTTACAGTGATACTTAGGTTGATGATACACAGGGCAACTTTTTTGAGCAATGTTGCTTGGGCACTTTCCCATTCAGAATAGGTAACGCATTTCTGCCTGGATACTTTAGATCGGTCATGGGCTCTGTGTCTCATCTGGTTGCCAGTTGATGGCAACACTACCCAAAGTTGTCCAGCAACATTGTTCAAAAATTTGCCCTGAAACTTTTTTCAAAAAGTTGTATCATCAGCCTAAAACTGCAAACAACTCAACACCATTAAAGCATCTAAAGATCATTTCAAGTTGCTGTGCCTTCATTTGATTTTAAAGTCAACACCGATCATTTTCAACTCACTAAGTATAGCTTCAAATATGCAGGTAAATGATATTTAAACAAAACAAAGCTATGAACAAATGTACTTAAGAGTGCTTTAAGTACCTGCAAGTATTTACATACGAAAGCAGCATGTTTGTTTTTTTCATCTCAGCATTATTTAATTTATATTATTAGCTTAATAAACTGCATTTACACTAATGATCACATGCATTTGGACATATCATATGCTTTGGCATTGAAAGAAATGTGGTGCACCAGAGATTATATCAACGTTATCGATGTTGCTGTGAAATCCTGCATGGCACAGCAGGCTCTCAAGAAAGAGCCCGGATAGCTCAGTCGGTAGAGCATCAGACTTTTAATCTGAGGGTCCAGGGTTCAAGTCCCTGTTCGGGCGAGGTATTCATTTACCTGGTCTACGCTTAAATAACACCACAAGACATTAGATGAAAGGACACGGGAGTAAAACCTATTCGTATTAAATGTTGAGTGGTTAAGTCGATGGACTAGAAGTCTATTTAGGTCTTTGCTTCAAAGCAAACATTGTGCTGATACATTTTCTAATCACTAGGTGTCAGTACACTCGCTGACTACAAACCTTTGATGAATAATATACTGTTTGGAAAGAGTCATGTAGGTAAAACAAAAGTTTTGTCTGCAAACTAAAGAGGGAAAGGCTGCTTGGTATTCAGAGGCACCTCAAGCAGCACCAACAGTGGCAGAGTGGTCTCGTGCCGTGATCGTATAGTGGTTAGTACTCTGCGTTGTGGCCGCAGCAACCCCGGTTCGAATCCGGGTCACGGCAGGTTTTTCAGAATGGTATTGAAATTCAGCTCCATGTTGCCACCCGTCCTTCTGCCCAATTTTTTTGACACTGTCAGTCCCTGAAATGCTCTGAGTGTTTTTCCATTTGAACGAACTTTGAGAGCCTAGGCTCTCAGGTTTGAACCCTGCCGACAATAGGACTATTCCTCTGTCATGCCTTTGGTTGTGTCTTTGTACAGTTTGGCACACAATATTTGCCTCATTAGGATACATAAAGAGAAATCAAAATTCCTTTGTTCAGTTCCTTCTATTTGTGCTTAATCTGTAGCTCTGCTGCTTGAGAGCAAACACTGTGCTTTTACATTTTGTAATCACTAGGTGTCAGTACATACGCTGACTCTTTGCTATAAACAACTGTGCCCTTTGATGCAAGTTTACAGCAGACGCGATTTCTTTAAGACTGCAAGGGAAGCTCAGCTTCCCCTATAATTGTCAAAAAATGAATGGTCAAATATATGTACTATTATGTTAACATTTTATTGACTAAAAATGCGTTAAACACGTTCATCTCGAACGAAAACAATTTCGTTCAGAATCAGCTACTTAGGTCGGCTGACTCGATTTCCTTCTCATTCATTCCCGTAGCGTACAGTGCATTACTCTGTTGAAGCCCAGCGTCCATTGACTTCAATGGGGCTGCTTTAAACAGTTTTTTCAGTGCTTAGAAACAAGACGGTCATTGGATAATGCTGCGATTATGTCCCGCCCACGGACGCTCAGCGTCTCTGGGATGAATGGAGGAGTGGGCTGGCCCGGACTCCGAGCGTCTGCGTGATGATTGGAGGGTCTGTCGAAAGACTGCATCTCCTTTTGATTGACAGCGATTTTGTACTATAAAAGTCACTGACACTGAAGCTATTCGAGCTCAGTCCCATCGCGGAAGTGTAGTCGAAAGACAAACTGCTGCAACCCATTTCTTGGTATTTGCTTGGTGAAATTGCTAGCCAATTTTCATCATACATTTCACCCAGATTCCTTGTTTCAGTTCAACCTAATTCCCATATTTCGAGTTTAATATCTTTTTTTAGATCGTTTGTTCATTCATTCATTCATTCATACATACAGTAGGCTAGAAAATTTCTTGAAAAGGAATGTTGGGCAGAATTTAGGTATAAATAAATGGTACATTTTTATGATGTTGGCCAAAAATGAGCTTCCCCTCTTTGAAAGACCAGCAGCCGCCACTGGTTTACAGTAATACTTAGGTTGATGATACACAGGGCAACTTTTTTGAGCAATGTTGCTTGGGCACTTTCCCATTCAGAATAGGTAACGCATTTCTGCCTGGATACTTTAGATCGGTCATGGGCTCTGTCTCATCTGGTTGCCAGTTGATGGCAACACTACCCAAAGTTGTGCTGCAACATTTTTCAAAAATTTGCCCTGAAACTTTCTTCAAAAAGTTGTGTCATCAGCCTAAAACTGCAAACAACTCAACACCATTAAATCATCTAAAGATCATTTCAAGTTGCTGTGCCTTCATTTGATTTTAAAGTCAACAGCGATCATTTTCAACTCACTAAGTATAGCTTCAAATATGCAGGTAAATAATATTTTTTTAAAACAAAGCTATGAACAAATGTACTTAAGAGTGCTTTAAGTACCTGCAAGTATTTCCATACGAAAGCAGCATGTTTGTTTTTTCATCTCTGCATTATTTAATTTATATTATTAGCTTAATAAACTGCATTTACACTAATGATCACATGCATTTGGACATATCATATGTTTTGGCATTGAAAGAAATGTGGTGCACCAGAGATTATAGCAACGATATCGATGTTGCTGTGAAATCCTGCATGGCACAGCAGGCTCTCAAGACAGAGCCCGGATAGCTCAGTCGGTAGAGCATCAGACTTTTAATCTGAGGGTCCAGGGTTCAAGTCCCTGTTCGGGCGAGGTAATCATTTACCTGGTCTACGCTTAAATAACACCACAAGACATTAGATGAAAGGCACGGAGTAAAACCTATTCGTATTAAATGTTGAGTGGTTAAGTCGATGGACTAGAAGTCTATTTGGTCTTTGCTTCAAAGCAAACATTGTGCTGATACATTTTCTAATCACTAGGTGTCAGTACACTCACTGACTACAAACC